>JAODAL010015732.1:30000-82854 GCA_025379985.1 Phyllomedusa bahiana | reverse complement strand
AATAAAGGGTTTTTTTTGTCCTTTAAATTCACCTGTGGTGAATATAGAATTGCTGTTTAAAGATTTAGTGGATGCGCGTCATTAAATTGGGTGCCAAAAGTCAAAAAACACGTAATGTGTTTTTTCGTACGATAACGGTTTTTTTTGGCAAAAAAAACTGTGCGCTACAAGTTGCTGTATTGTAATTTAACTGCAAGGGGAATATTAACGTCACGGTGTAATGGGAAAAATTGAAAATGAACACCTATCTGAAATTATACTGATATAAAAGTGGTTTTGAGCAACAAAGGCCTGCAGTTACTAGAAAGATGTTTTCCCAAATAAGTTCAGGCTCCCCAAAATTTCCGGAAAAATATTTAATAGCAAATGTTATAATAAAGATATTCCACTACAAGTTACACAAAAGTCTTGGGAATTTTCCAGTGTTCTTTATGATAGAGCTTGTCTGTGTTCGCCGGGGCCCCCCCCCCCCCGCGCTCCCCCGCCGTAAATTTTAAAAGTGGTAGTGTGTTTTAAAATTCTTACCCAAACATAAATCTTCAAATCTTAATTAACAAAATTGGGAAGGTCACAGAAATAGTAGAGGTTTTCTGTGCAGAAATAGACAAATTTCGTGAGTGTTTGGCCACGGCAGAGGCAGGTCCTTCCCTATGGGGCGCGAGAGACATGAGGCTAAAACGGGAAAGCTTTTTCTATGTAAAAGAGGTCATGTATTTTTCCCACCCAATCGCAACCTTACAATCCCGTCATGCGTCGCCACACATCCACCTGCTTATTCTGTAATTGATTTGCTGGCCCCCAAAAATTCGGAAGCCCCGAAAGGCGCGTTTTTAATAGTGATGCTCAGATTTTTCCTTAATTATCCTGATTGGAATTTCGTCCCCATAAAAAACTTGCCGATTTCAACTTTGTCGATAAAAATCGCTCAACACTAATAAAAAGTACAAATATTTGTGTGCTATTTATTTACTTACATTGTGTTAGTCTCTAACTGTAATTTAGATAATTTGGCTGCCTGTCATTAATAGAGAAATCCAGGTAATTCCAAACGGTTCACTTACTTTTTCTTCCAACTGTAAAAACATTCATATAAAGTGAAAAAGATGATGGTAGGACAATTTAACATTTGAGAGTATTTGTCTGGGCTCAATTGGCTGCAGATATGGTTAGAGAAATACAATCATCTCAATAGGTAATAAGTGTCAATTGGGTCAAAGACATCATCCAGTAGGTCAGATACTTGGAGGGACAAAGTATCCAGTAGTGAAAGTGGAGGTTTCTAAATAAAAACATTGTCAATCTATGCTGGGCATCCTTAAGTGTTTTTGATGTTTCTCAGATTTCCTTGAGTTTGTGATCACACCGTGCTGCCAAAGCTTGTGCTAAATATTTGTCCTGTGCTTTGCTTTGCCTTCCTATACTGTCCTGCTTCAATGCTGAGGTTGATGAGGTCATAAGGGTCTGCAGTGTTAACATAGTTAATTCATTCATTGCTTGCCTAAATGCCATTTCAGATCAGACTCTGCCACTAGCCAGTCATATACTATATTCATTGTCTGTGTTTGACCTAGCTTTTTTCTTGGACTATGTATGTTCTCTTGTATGTTATGCCTGTTTTCTGTATTTCTACCCAAGTCCACTCCTGACTGTGTTCCTCGCTTGCCTTAGGCAACCTCATCTTGAATTATATACTGAAATTTCAACTTATATTACTGCTAGCTATAACACATGGTTCCATCTGACCACACTCCAGTCCTGTGACCACTTTAGTCATCCTTTGCCCATGTCCTAATATAATACTTTCCAACTCTCATGTATTGTGAGGGAGACTCCTGCAAAAAGGGAAGACCAACCACTCCCCTGGGATAAATGGCAAACCATATGGCTGAGTGGTGCTCTGTAAGAAGAAGTGGTGCTGGGACAGCGTCATGAGACGCTGCTCCAACACCACAAACTTTCCCCTCTCTGCCGCCTACTTTGCTAATGCTACCACCTTGCTTTCTTACAAGTTGGATAGGCTATCCAGCATGAAGGAAAGTGAAGAGATACCCCATTCCACATAAGTGGCATTCAGTTTTTCTATTATGGAAAGCTGGGTGCCACCTGTGATGAATGAACATCACCCAACATTCCTGCACACTGGATAGCCTACCCAGCATCCAGAAAAGCTGGGTGACACACCATTCCCCATAGGTGGAACCCAGTTTTCCTATTAAAGAAACCGGGGTGCCACATAGGGGAAAATGACATCACCCAGCTTTCCTGCTTGCTGAATAGATTACTCAGCACATTTATATGTATGTAATGTTTCTGTTTATTTACAGGTTTCCCTTTTGGACTACAGTGATGGTTTCGGATTATGTTGCACCATCATTGGATCTGTTTCTAAGTTTAAATGGTTTTATTTTTGGTGTGTTTATTCAAATAAAAATGTTTTTGTTTTTAGTGTCTGTGTTGTATATTTTTTATTTATTGCTGGTCTTAGTAATGACGTTTGACAGACAGCTCGCAATTACTATCACTTGGGCTTGGTGTCACCAGCAGTTATTTTTGTCATCTAAAGGCGGTCACTGTTACCAGTGCTAGTGTTGATCAATTAAATCAAGATTTGCCAAAACCGAGATCGAGTCGATTTTCGATTTTTTTAGAAAATCATTTCGATTTTACGATCCAATTGTCATTTCCCATTAAAGTCAAAGCACAGTGAAAATGGCGCAGTGCGTCGATCACAATTTTTTTTACCCGATTTTACCAGGAAAAAAAATCAGAACGATCCGAAAACCTGATAAAATTCCACTCGATCTCGATTTTTGGAAAATCGATATCTCTAGTAACCACATTGTTACCACCACTACCTTATTGCACCAGGGGTAGGGGAAGAACTGGTTTTACCTTTACAGAATGGACCCGCTAATGTGATGCTCCACTTCTGGGGTCATCTGTGAGCTGGTATTGTTAAGATGCAAAGGGACCAATATCCATGGACTTATTCTGATAGCTTTCTGTTTAATTTTTTCCAGTTATGATCAATGGGGGGGACGCTGTCATGATCATGCCCGACAGACCCCCAGCTTCGAGTTCTGGTCGCCGGGCACGGAGTTGCGACGGAAACGTGGTTTTTGACATAACGCTTTGTATTCTTGGTTACCAGTGTGAACTGGTCTTTCCTTCCTGTGTGTTTATTGATTACTGGCCAATCGCCAGTGGCCAGGAATCTCCAGCACCCTTTTAGTTAATCTGGTGTTCCTCTTGATTTGACAGCTTTGTATCCCTATCCGGCTTTCTGTTCTTTCCACCTATTCACCTATGCTCTGTGGTTCACCAGTTCCCTATTAAGGATTCCTTACCTGTCACCTCTGCCTGGGTTATATTGGGTCTTTCTATACTTTCTGCCTTGCCTGTCTATGTTGGATTTTCTGGTTACCTGACTCTGCTTGGCTTCTGACAATTCTTCTCCTCCTGGATTGTACTGCGCTGCCCGCTGCTGCCAACCTTGCTGCCTGACATTCCCTTATTGTGTTTTTTTTATTTGTTTGTCTGTGTCTTGTGTTCCACGTATTCAGTGTAGTCTCCCCCCAGTCTTCTGGTTGGGGCGACCTTTAAGGGAGTCGGGTACCCCCAAAAGGCGGGACAGGGTTTTGGGACCAGCGTCAGGCCCAATGTCTGTGGTTTTCTGTGTGTCCCTGATGGTACATTACAGACGCCATGTCTTTTTAAAATATTATTTATTTATTTATTTAAATTCTAAAAATAGGCATCCACTGTAATCAATAGATAAAAAAAGACATTGGATCCGTCTCATTAGAACGGGAAGGTCAATGGATATTAGTTTCTTCCCAACCTATGTTACCAACCTGCAGCCACCCCAGAAGGAGACCATTATATTAAATGGTCTGCTTCTGACGGTAACCTGGCCCTTCCCAGTACCCCTTGTGCGTTGGGTGCCAGAGTAATAGTGATAGGAGGTTAGCATGAGTTTAAGGGTGGCAACAACCACTTCTGGCTGACACCAAGACCCAGAGATAGTAATGGAGAGGTGTCTGTCGATACCTATATTACTAGCACTGGAATTAAATGGTAAAAAAATTTTTTTAACAACACAACGGAAAAACATTTTATTTAAATGAACCACTCCCAACAACATCCCCCATTGATTTATTAAAGAAATGGATCCACTGATGTTCTGATGTAGTCCAATGGATGTCGATCATAGTTCAAAAAAACATGACAGTAATAAACTCCATCCCTACATTTCCCTGAATGCCATGCCTGTGGCTGATCGTCTGGGAGGTGCAAAGGACAGAATATCAGGCCAATAATATGATTATGGGTTTCAGGCCCCATTGATTCGTAGCACAATCTACACAGGAGTATGGTCTTTTGCTGTTCTCTAAACCCACTCTCTCGCCCTCCCTCCTATGACTGTGTTTATGGAGGCCTAGTGCAACACAAGATACAACTTCCAACTTTTCTCATTAATACTAACACCTTTAACTATTACCCCATGTGGAGTTTGTTTCACGAGGTAGGGCACAGGAATAGAGTTGATAGAAAAGTTAGATTTTCTATGATATTTTGTTGTGTTATGGGACTGAATGTAGAGGAAATGGAAAGGTAGAGAAAGAAATCCCTGTTAGTCACTGAATGTACACTTCATTGTAATCACTTATACAATATGTTGAGTGACTATGTAAACTGGGTATCTACCTTATAAGGTCACAATATGGCAGAAATATTGGTAGAAGAGTAATGGTTTAGATTCGGGAAAACAGTTTGGCTGCATCTCCCAAACTCTCCTGGATTCTGAACAGGCATCCAACCTTCAGAATAAGGGGGAGCATGGGTTTATGGTAATTCTTGGATGTCTCAGTATACCCGTGGAGGCTACTCCAAATTTGGCAAGTATGGGTGTATCTGACTGCCAACTAATGCCTACAAAGGGGATCACAACCTGGGAAAATTTTGCAGCAAATTCTAACCTCCTCCCTCCTACTCATGGTTGTTTAAGGTTTAAAAAAACAAACTGTTTTAGAAAATTACACCCAGTTTAAGGCAAAACTGATTGCAGTCCCGAAGATTCCACCATCTTGTATACTGAAACAACTAAGAGTGTGCAAAGGAACAGTGTATAAAATCATCCATTCATATTATTTTGCTTATTTCTCCAAACCATTGTCGCTAAGACAAACAACCAGGACAGAACTCCATTAATCTTCAACAGTTGGAATATAATCCTTAATTGCATCAAGAATGTTGGAAAGTGAATTTTTGATTTCTGCTGAACAATATGTCACAGATAAAAAATCCGACAGAGTTGTCATTGGAAGTCCATCAAATTTGTATAGAAAAATCAGCTGGAGCAAGCTTCAGGGAACATGCAGACTTACACCCTCATAGTTCACAGCACCACCAATTCATAGGATCTTCTGGAAAGATATTTCAAAGAATAGGGAAAACCTTATATATGGGAACAAAAACTTTGTCAGCTTTTTTGGTAAGGTATTGCTTACTGAGTGTTAATATGTCCAACAGAGGGATTTCTTACTGAGGATTTATCTTTCTCACTTTCAAGAGATCGAGATAGTTAGGTATATGGGTAGAATGAAGTATGTATCATAAATTAGAGAACAATGTTCCAACAGGCATCTGGTTGTGTGCAAAACTGCTTCAATGGGACTGGAGCTAGATCATGACATGGCTTTCTGATCTGACCAGTATGGTGTCCGAGGAAGGCGTGATGAAAGCTAAATTAAAACCCTGTATCCAAGGAAGAGCTCCTACATCAGACTGGCAGCCTGAAGATATTTTGGGGGGACCTGTATGATAAAAACTGTCTAGGTCTAAGACTTTCTTTGTTGCTCTAGCTGCCAATCAGAGTGCCATTTTACATTTTTAGTGCATTATATGAAATTGAAAGGGGAGTCTCTAATTGGTTCACTATGGGCACAAAAGAAAGTCTTAGACCGAGATAGTTTTTATTCATGTCCCCCTTAGTTTGTTATTAGATTCTACTTAATTTTAGGACTAAGTCAGCATTATCCTTGAACAATATCAACGATTTAATGCAAAGTACTATCTGACCACCTGGAGGAAATCAAGGAAAGACAGGTAAGTGGGATGTGGCAGAACTTTTTGTTGCACAAAATAACCACCTTAGTAAGTAATGAACAGCTTATAGTATTGTTCTGAATTTGGGACAGTTATATCCCCACCATGTGCTTGGTAAAGGTAAAGAGCTTTTCATATTACATCAGTGATTTGTTGGCACAATACAATTAGTCTTACATTGGCCTACTTTAGTTCACAAGTAGCAGAATGTCTACTAGTAATTTATGAACTACTGGTAAGTTACCTTTAACAGTGAATCCTTGAACACATTTTTTAATGGATACATACAGCAGGACCACTTCTTATTATACATGAACGTTTTGGTACTGTTACTCATTTTGGTCCCTTGAGGAAGTGGGACAACAGTCAGTATTTCATGGGTGACGGTTTGGATCCTCTTGGTCACAGGCAGGAGTTGATATATCTGAACCATACCAGGGAGCAGCGTCTAAGAGCAATTCGGTATTCACCCCAGGCCTGCCAAAGGCATGATAAAACTTCTTATGCAGGGGGACTCCACAGGTCACTACCTGACGTGATCACTCACGGTGATCGCAAAGGTGCAGACGGTGGTACAAGAAGGAGCAAACAAGAGTTGGTCAGTAGGCAGGCAGGATACACTTCACACGGACACTTGTTTAGGTACCACCATGCTGTAACGGGTTACGGACCCCTTTTGCCTTCAGAACTGCTCAATTCTTCGTGGCATTGATTCAAACAAGGTGTTGCAACTGTGCTCAATTGGTCCCAAGGGGCCCAAAGAGTGCCAAGAAAATTATTCCCCACACCATGACCACCACCACACCTCCAGCCTGAATCGTTGAATCAAGGCAGGATGGATCCATGCTTTCATGTTGATGTCGCCAAATTCTGAACCTTTACCATCCCGAATGTCGCAGCAGAAAATCGAGACTCATCATGGCCAGGCAAGTTTTTCAAATCTTCTACTGTCCAATTTCGATGGAGTTTGGATAGTGGAGCCTAGTTTCCTGTTCTTAGCTGAAAGCGAGTGGCACCCGGTTTGGTCATTCTGCTGCTGTAGCCATCTGCCTCAAAGTTCGCCGTACTGTGCGTTCAGAGTTTTTTTTTGCCTACTTTGGGTTGAACGGGTGGTATTTGATCACTGTTGCCTTTTATCGCTCGAACCTTCTGCCCATTCCCCTTTGACCTCGGCATCAAAAAGGGGATTTCCGCCCCAAGGACTGCCGCTCACTGGATGTTTTTTCTTTTGCCATTCTCTGTAAACCCTGAGAGGGTTGTTGTGAAACCGGGAGATAAAACGTTTTGAAATACTCCCCCGCCTTCGGGCCACCAAAAACCCGCCCTTTCAAAGGCACTCAAATCACCTTTTTTCCCCATCTGTCTCGGTTTAAATGAGGAGATTGTCTTGACCTTTGTCTAAAAGCCTAAATGCATGAGTTGCCGCCATGTGTTTGGGTTTTAGAAATTAAGTTTAACGACAGTTGGAAGGTGTACCTAATAAAGTGGGGGTGAGTGTAAATAGGGTGGTGGCAGCCAAACAGGTTAGGCTTTCCCAAAAGGGGGACAGGGAAGGCAGCAAGCAGAGGATAGCTGTGGTCACAAGCAGAGGTCAAAGTCCAGAAAGCATAAACAGGAACACAATTCTCTGAGTTAAACACACCAATACACAGGTGAGGGTAACAGGATGAATTGACCTAATAAAGGGTGAAGCGTCAGTTGATTGGTAATGGTTCTTTAAGCCCCGGCGTGGTGTGCACATGCTCTAGGGAGCGGGTAATTGCGTGCCATCCAGAGACAGTGAGCGGGAGCAGAGCAGGAGCAGGGTGAGGTGAGTAACAAGCGGACCGGGGACAGAAACACAAGCACATCCACGGTCCGAAGTTAGGACCATGACGTGCATCGTGACACAGTAGCTACAAGTATAGGATTCAGAAGGGTCCCCCTCACAGGTGCTCTATGGTTAGTTCATTATGTCAGCTAGGGCTTGATAAAGAAAACTGATGTCACCCATTATCTTGCCTTTTACCTTTATTACCATTTTCTTGTCAACAACACTCTGATGTTGTAAAAATATTTTGTAATTTACCTTAAAAGGCCTATTTATTAATTTTGAATTTTAGAAAGGGGCACCCTTTCTGGTTTGTATTTGTTATTCAGATATGAAGTTTGGACTCTTTAGCATAGACTCCTCATTTTTCGTAGTTTTGGCCAATACACAGTTAGTTAATGACTGATAAATTGGTTTGAAAAAGAATGGATTTTTATCAGAAAGGTCTGTATTCAGTATAGAAGGAAGGAAAATATTCATATTTACTATGCTGCTGCGGCTGAGGCATGAAAACCTACCTGAAATCAGTTTTCAATGTCTGGTGCAAGGGAAAAAAGTTCATTTGAATCCATGTTCCAGGAGTTTAGTGTTACTGATATTTCCAAAATGGTGGAAAGAGGGGAGAGGGATGGTATACCTAAAGTGAATATAGATTTCAATGTCCTGGGTAAGGGTCGCCCATATGATATGTGCTGGTAAAACAAAGAATAGTACTCATAAAATGTTTGTGCAATAGCCCTACATAAAGTGATGAAGATTCTGGATGTTCGATGAAACCTGTGAACCATGAAACATATAGGTCTCCATAAACTTAACGGGTTAGAAACTGAACTTGAACAAACATTGAACTTCATAAAGAGGCATATGGACACAAAGGATGAAATGTATGAACAGGGATCTGCCAGTTTTCTAGCATCGAAAAGTAGTCATAGCCCTGCTCTATAGATGTTTGAACGTCCTTTGAAATTTTGGTCGTAAGCGCCTGCGTGATCTTTTTAATGCACAAAGATTTGGGGCCTTTTTGGGGGGCGGTCCACCACATTTTTTGGAATTAGACCATTTAGAATTTTTTTACGCCAAACCTGGGCGCATAACTTTAAAACATCAACCAATTTTAAAAGGGGGTCTGTGTGGCCAGACTTGTATTGCACTAGATGGGCTGTATGTATGAACTGCAGAAGAATAGGTTCATACATTCTGCGCATTCTACACTGCATTAAAGCTATTTAGAACTGGCCTGTCAACACAAATGTGGCCAAAAATGTGTAGTTCATGATTTCTTTTATTTATGTTTAAAGCTTTTTTAAGTTACACATTTAAAAAAAAAAGTTTTGTATAATAGTGTAAATATGGTGTGCCCTCAAAATAATTCAACACAGATCCATCAATGTCTAAACTGCTGGCAACAAAATTGAGTACACCCAAATGGACAAATTGTGCGGCGCGTGTGCATCGCTGTAATACGCATGACCGGAAGTTCAAAAGTAACGAGCATCATCGCTAAAAAGCCCCAAAGTAGTTTGCAGATAAATTCCTATACTGTGTAGCGCATGTCAGCAGCACTATACAGCACAAAGACAAGCAAATAAGATGACACACTAACAAAGAGGGGCTTCACAGCCCATTATTTTAATAAATAAACATAATCCTAGTTCTAAATAGCAAGCAGGTAAGTATAACTAAAAATGGTAAGATGATACAAACTGATAGACCTAAAAAGTACACCTATTACGATCACCAGGAAAAGGCTATTTTCATTAAATGCCAAAAATAAAAAAAGGGAGTAAAATGCAGCCCAATGTCCCTAGTCGATTATAATTATCCAAATAGAGCAATCACCAAGAATTGATGTGGAATGTGGTCATTGGATCATTACTCAAGTATAACTATGTACCTGTCCATGTCCTCTTAATTACATTGGCAAGACCAAAAGAGCTTTTAGGAGGAGGGTAGGAAAACACATTGGCGATATCAGACACAGGAGAAACACCTTGTTGGCACGTCATGTGCATGACCATAATGATGGCGATTATAAGTCTTTACATTTTAATGTCATAGAGACCTTAGCCTCGGGATGGGAATTGGGACCAGAAAATTTTGCCTAAGGAGGTGTAGTGAATCTATCGGATGGAATCTCTACACCCTAAGGGCCTCAATGAATTTTTACATTTTTAGTGTTTTATATAAATCTTGTCCACCTTTTTCCATAGTCATGGGGATCCATATTTAAATATTGGAATTTTCCGGGCTTGTTTATTATCGAACATAAGTACTTTCATAGCTACATAGTTTGTAGGGCCAAAAAAAGACATACGTCCATCCAATTCAGCCTATTTTGCTAAAGTGTTGATGTAATGATTAGTGTTGAGCGATTTTTATCGACAAAGTTGAAATCGGCAAGGTTTTTATGGTGATCGAAATTTTCAGATCATGCGATAATTAAGGTTAAAATCTGTGCATCATCTATTAAGATCGCGACATTTTCGGCGCTTCCTGTCATTTTGGCGGCCAGCAAATCAGATTACAGAATAGAGCAGGGTGAGATGTGTGTGCGACGTCATGACTGGGATGTGTATGGTTGCGATTGGCTGGAAAAATCACATGACCTCGTATTACATAGAACAGCGTTTTACTGTTCAGCCTTAGTGTCTTCAGCGTCTCATAGGATTAGTACGTGCGCTTGCTGTGGCAACTGCTCAGCGAAATTGTCTATTTTGCACAGAGACAAACCTTATATTAAGCTGAGGTGTGCATCCTTCCAATATTAGTTAGATTAGAGATTTGAGATTTTATGTAGTTAGATAGAGGATTTTAAAGCTGCCATTACCGCTGTAAAGTTCACGGGGGGAGCGAGAGGGGGGGGGGCCCGCGGTGCGAAAACCAAACAAGCTCTATCTATAAAGAAACACTTGGATAAAGTTCACAAGTCTTAGTGTAGGACATTGCACGGCCAATATATTTTATTATTATTAAAAGTTTGCTATTAAAATTAGTTCCTGGATATGGGGCAGCTGAACTAATATTGGATTACACATCATTTCTAGTAAACTGCGGTTTCTTTGTTAGGTGCAAAACTCCACTATTCATTATCAGTATACATTTCAGATAGGTGTTCATTTTTCAATTTTACCCATTCCACCTTGTTTGATATATCCACCTTGCAGTTAGTTAAATTACAATCAGCAATCTTGTAGTCAGCAAAGGTTGTTGTTTGTTGCAAAAAATACCGTTTGTATTATACGAAAAACATAACAGATACGGTGTTTTTTGACTTTTGCGCACCCAGCTATGTTCATTGACGCAGATCCACGTAAAATCTTTAAAACAGCAATTTCTTATAGCCCCTCAGGTGAATTGAAAGGTGCAAAAATAACCGTGTATTATACGAAAACATAACAGATACGTGTTTTTTTACTTTGGCATCAGCTTTGTTCATTGAAGCAGAATCCACGTAAATCTTAAAACAGCAATTCTATAGTACACACAGGTGAATTGAACGGTTGCAAAAATCCGTCTGTATTATACGAAAAACATAACAGATACGTTGTTTTTTTTACTTTTTGCGCACCCCAGCTTCTGTTCATTGACGCCGGAGCTCCACGTAATCTAAAAAACAGCATTCTATAGTCACACAGGTGAAGTGACAGGTGCAAAAAATACCGTGTATTATACGAAAACATAAAGATACTGTGTTTTTTTTTCTGACTTTTGCGCACCAGCTTTGTTCATTGACGCAGATCCACGTAAATCTTAAAACAGCAGTTCTCTAGTCACCCACAGGTGATAGAAAGGTGCATAAAATAACGTGTATTATAAGAAAACATAACAGATTAACGTGTTTTTTGACTCTTTGCGCACCCACGCTATTGTTCATTGATGCAGCTTCCACGTAAAATCTTAAATCGCAATTCTATAGTCACCACCAGGTGAATTGAAAGGTGCAAAAACATACCGTGTATTATACGAAAAAACGAAAAATAACAGATACGTGTTTTTTGAATTTTGCGCACCCAGGCTTTGTTCATTGATGCAGCAGCATCCACGTAAAATCTTAAAAAGCAATTCTATAGTCACACAGGTGATTGAAAGGTGCAAAAAATACGTCTTGATGTTTGATTTTACGAAAACTTAACAGATACGTGTTTTTTGACTTTTGCGCACCAGCTATGTTCATTGACGCAGCTCACGTAAACTAAATCAGCCAATTCTATTGTAAACAGGTGATGGAAAGTGCAAAAAATACCGTGTATTATTACGAAAACATAACAGATACGTGTTTTTTGATTTTGGCACCAGCTATGTTCATTGGACGCAGCATCACGTAATCTTAAATCAGCAATTCTATAGTCACCACAGGTGAATTGAAAGGTTCAATAATACCGTGCATTATCGAAACATACAGCTACGTTGTTTTTGGACTTTTTGCCCAGTCCAGGATTTGTTGATAGTCTCCTGCAGTTTAAATTTGAATCCAGCAATTTTGTTTTGATTAGAGGGATCTTGACGAAATAGCTGTGATTTGCCGTCTTTTGACTAAGAGACTTTCCAAATATTCCATACTTCTCAAATTTTTATATTCTGAACATCGGAGCGAAATGCAGGTGGTAAGCGAGCCAAAGAGGGGGTTAGCACTGGAGGTAGAGGTACGAGGAAGAAGGAGAAGTGCTCTTCCAGTAGATGGCGACAACACGCATGCCAGCGGAATCATCAGTTGCAGGTCGGCAACGCTTGCTGTGCCCCTTACTTGTAGACCACGTTCTGGAAGCGAAAGTCAGGAACGGACCAAAGTCACTTGTGATAGATGGATGATGATGATGACGACATTGACGATCCATCTGGTCTTTTCGCAGGACATTTGCTTGTGAGCGCTTCTATAGTGCGACGAGGAGGAAGGACGATGGGGTAGTGTCAATACGGGGTCCGCCACCAAGAGGGGCGAGTCGCAGAAGTCAACTGTTATGATTTCCGACAAAGCCACGGTCTGCGCAAACCCCGCTCCTCGCTTAATGCCTCAAAAAAAGGTCAGGACCTCTCAAGCCTGGGCCTTCTTTGACCAGCCTATGATTCCCCACAGCGATGTCATATGCCTGCCTTTGCCGTTAAAAGCATTGTAGAGGCGAAGAAGGAACACTTAAGTGGTTAACCACCACCAACATGTTAGTCACCATGCAGCGAATGGCATGAGTTGAATGGAGTGAAAACCAATTGGCCAAAAAAGCAGGAGGACGCCGGGCCTCCAACCATGTCAAACCCTCTGTTCGCCATCCTCCGCCACCACAGCGTTCTCAGCTGCCCATGGCTTCAGCGTTCATGATCAAGGGATCAGCCTCCGCATCAGCCTCACCGTCGGCCCGGTAGTACCACCAGGCACCACCAGGAGACCCATCCTTACCTTTCCTTCCGCCAGTTTGACGACCTGCACGCGTACAGCGGCCAGTCTAGCAGCCAGACTTCTGTATCCAGGTTTGGACAGAAAAGATACACTGTAACCCAAACCATCCAAAGCCAAAAGCCTGAATGTACGGCATTGCCAGGCTTTTGGACCTTGGAAATGTTTGCCTTTCCTTCTGGTGGGACACAGAGGTTCCACCACGTCATGGCCCTCGCCTGCCCCCAATTACTGATGCGAGCAGGCATTTCTTTGCCAGAAAAAGCCGTCCTGGCCCTGGCCAGCCACATGTCATCTAAAATTCAAGCGGTTGTCTGATCTGTGTCTGAAAAGTCCATCTCACCACCGACACATGGACTAGTAACGCACGGCCAAGGCCGATATATCTCTGTGACAAGCTCACTGGGTGAGCTGGGTGGATGTTCTGGGGGTGACGGTGGTGGCTTCTCAGGCTCGGCGCACGTCTTAAAACCGCAGGGTGGTGCAGGGCTCTTTTCCCAAGGTCCTATGGTGGGCATTCACGTGCCAGAGACACCAGGCCGTTGTTGAAATTAATTGCCTTGGAGCCATCACACACAGGTCAGGAGCTAGTGGACGGGCTCTCCGCAACAGGTCCGAGTGCTGGCTGGGTGACAAGATACCTATGTGCCAGGCAGGTGGTGTGCGAATAAACGGGCGAATTGGCTGCCGCACCCTCCCTTAAGATCGGTAGGCTGGAGCACATCCCTTGCCTGGCACATGTCATGAACCTTGTCGTCCAGAAAATTTTAAAAGAGTACACGGGTATGGATTGCCTTGCTGAGAAGGTCGGAGCGGCTGAGTTCGCACTTCCGCCGTTTTTCGCCCCCTGCTTCTTCCCGCTGGCTGCGTAGCAGCGTCAGCTCGGCTCCAGTCTCCCCGTCATACCGTTCTTATTGTGACGTGGGCAATCACGCTGGAATTCCACTCCACATGCTCCAGCGATTGTGGCAGCAGCGGAATGCCATTACGCAGTACGGAAGTGACACATGGTCCGGACCATGCGCGTTGCGGACATCGGGGGTGTTGAGCCACCGAGAGGGGAGGGCAGGTGAAAGAGCTTCTGCACATCCTTGCCAGTTTTAAGAAGCACAAAATGGTTCAGGGTTGATTGCCCTGTCAGCATGAGCATTTGTGGTGTTCTTAGTTCTGAACACGTCGTTGGACCACTCCTGAAAACATCAGGTTCCGCCAGCGACGGAGGAGGAGACGGACCAAGATGCAGACACGAAGCCTTTCTCTCCGTCAAATCCACAAGGCCCCCGACAGTTTCTCAATTTTATCGGTCTTCATGTATGGCGTGGTTCAGGGTCCAGAGCATAGTGCAAGGGGGCACCTCAAGCTCTCAGGGTGATCATCTGAGGCATGTCAGGGCTGGGTTGAAGCTGTGCGTTGGAAGCGGAGGAGGAGGAGGAGGTATTCCTGGACACGACGTCCTGCCTTGGAAGAGATTGGCGTGATTGAGGGCAGATGAGGAAGATGAGTTTGCTAGTGCCCCTCGACCCAGAGGCTTGGGAACTCAAGGCTCCATCTCTCCATGAGGCTTGATGCTCCATTTCTCCCAACATGATCCTCGCATTAAGGCCATGCAAAATGAACAAAACAGTTACTGGGTGGTCACCCTACTGGATCCCGGTACAAAACAAAAATCAGCACTTTCCTTTCCACCCACAAATAGAGTGTTAAAATGCAGGAAAAGGAGACCTTGCTGATTCACGTTCTTCAAATATGTCACGGTGGATCAACGCCAGGAGCTCCGTGACAGCGTAGAGTGCCAAGTAGCGTAGCGGCAGCAGCAGGCTAGGTGCAGAAGCCTAATGGGTGACCTCTTGCAATCTTTATTTACCACCTCACCAACGCATGCAATGCAGGCCACACATCAACACCCAGAGACCAGCTTAAGATCATTGTGCACGATATCTGCGTCTACACCGATGTTTTTGTATGTGTTCCGGGACCCAATAGATTCGGGTATCCCAAAATGGATGAATGGGGCCGAGCTGGCTCGCCACGCATAGAGGTGTTGTCTGCCCAGCAGCCAGCGTACATATCTGAGTGGACCTTCAGCACAGAAAAAAACCCGGAGGAGTCAATTAAAGACAAAAGCATCCGCTTTCCCAGATAATCAGGATCGTTTGACTTTCATCAAGATGATTCAGGCATGGATCATTGTTGCTGCTTGTGGCCCCAATTGCCTAGAGGTCAGCCGATTAGTTGCTGGTCTACTTTACATTCTTTTTTGCATGCTATGGTGGGATTAGTTGTCATTAAGGTGAGCTTTCTGTCCACTAGTGGGAGAGATGTATGGGAATACCCATTAGCTGCACCTGGGTATTTTTCTTTGAATAGCATGGGGGCGTGTGCTGCCTCTGTGCTGTGTTTAGGCTCACTTCAGCTTTACTAGCAGTGAGTATGGCCATGTTTCTGTTTCCGTCTTTTTCTACTTTACATTCCTCACCAAACAGAAATGGTCCTCTTGAAAAACATTTTTAAAATGATCATTTCTTACTGCAATTTTTTTTTTCTCAATTCCCAAGTTCATTTGCTGGTTTTGACTGTTGAGGAGATAATAGACACAAGGTTTCATGACAAAACCAAATTCCATTTACTCACTTCATCTTTAGAATTTTTCAATTGTAATGGTTTTGGGGTCATGTTTGCTCACCAATTTTTAACAGTGGCTGATAAGTATCATATTTATAATTTTTTGGGGTCATGTTGCTGTGAGATACAGCAATAATCATGTCCTTTGGAACAGAAATGTGGCTTTTCTAAGTGGTATTTCTCTTTACAATTTTTAAACAGTGGCTGAGAAGTCATTTTATAATTTTTTGGTGTCATGTTGCTGTTGAGATACAGCAATAGATCATGGTCCTTTGGAACAGTAATGTGGCCTTCTAGAGGCATTTCTCCTTCACAATTTTTAACAGTGGCTGAAGAAGTCATTTTTATAATTTTTTGGGTCATGCTGCTTTGAAATGCAGCTATAATTACAGTCCTACTTCTAAAAAATGTTGTTTATAACAGACATTTGTTCTTCTTCTAACAATTGTCCAAAGTGGTCAAGGGTCATGCTGATTTTTGGAGGCATTTTGCTGTGACCCAAGGCAGCTTACTACCAGGTTCCTATTCTAAAAAATGTTGTTTCTAACAGAATTTGTTCTTCAAAATGGTTCAAGAGTGGCTCAAGGTGATGGTGCTGTCAGAACAGGAATAGGTAGGACACTGTTATTGGACACATATTGCAAAGATGACTTGTTTTTTTGCAAGATCTTTTACTTAGTATCAATCCCTTTATTGTGACAACACCATTTATTCAATTAATAAAAGAGAAACAATGCATGCTGGGATTACATCCGATTTTAAAAATGTGTTTTCTAGAATATTAAAGTACTAAAAAACTTGCATGTACCAAAAATAGCTGTTAAAAAATTCCTTGAATTGTACAAGGGAGGTACAGGAAACTTGAAAGATGTAGGTTATTCAGAGGACATGGAAGTTATGGGGGAGCACGGACAGAGAACAAGTACAGGACATTCTCAGCAAGTGAGTAAATTGAGGAAAAAGAATGCCAAGATATAGGGGCAACTGGGGTGTAACCAGGTGCTTTTTTAACACCAGTATTTCCAAGTGATAAGCACAAATTGGTCCACACTCATACGGAGGGGCAAGCGCTATCCCAGGTATTGACTGTTTACTGAGGAAGCTGGAGTCACACACTTCCGCTTCAGCACTGTGCTTCAGCACGGGACAGATTTCGTTTGCTGATATCAGGGCATTTTAAACTGCGTGTTAATAGATGACGGACAACCAGCCTGGGCTCTCAACGCACCACTGTAAACTCCGGCCCTGGGTCATGCTGTGGCCAGGACAGGTATAGTCAATGTCAGTGAAACTAAAATGGTGGTGAAAGGACTCCTTTTTCCGCACTTTTTAAAATCTGGGGGTTATGCAGGTTTGGGGGCTCATGCTGTGGCCATTGGACAGGTATAGTCAATGTCAAGTGAAACTAAAATGTGGTTGAAAGACTCCTTTTCCGTCACTTTTTAAATCTGGGGAGGTGTGGAGTTATGCAGTGTTTGGGGCTCATGCTGTGGCCAGGACAGGTTAGTCAATGTCCAGTTCAAACTAAAATGGTGGTTGGAAAGACTCCTTTTTCCGGCCACTTTTAAATGTGGGGGTCATGCAGGTTTGGGGCTCTTGCTGTGGCCCAGGACAGGTATAGTCAATGTCCAGTTCAATAAAATGGTGGTTTGAAAAGACTCCTTTTTTCCGGCACTTTTTAAATGTGGGGGTCATGCAGGTTTGGGGCTCATGCTGTTATGGCCCAGGGACAAGGTATAGTCAATGTCCAGTGAATAAAATGGTGTGAAAGACTCCTTTTTCTGACTTTTGAAATGTGGGGTCATGGCAGGTTTTTGGGGCTCATGCTGTGGCCCAGGACAGGTATAGTCAATGTCCAGTGAAACTAAATGGTGGTTAAAAGGGACCCCTTTTTCCGGCACTTTTAAATTTGGGGGTCATGCAGGTTTGGGGCTCATGCTGCGTTCCAGGACAGGAATATTCAATGCCCGGGTTCAAGTAAGATGATGGTTAAAAATCATATGCCTTCTGGCACTTTTTAATTTGTGGGTGATGCAGGTTTAGGGGTCATGCTTGTGGTAAAAGACGGGATAGTGAATGGTTTGTGTTTTTTTTTTCTGTGGCTTTTTTTAACCTAAGTGTGTTGCCTAAGATGTAGCAGTATCCATTTGACTGTTGTGGATTTTTAATTCCAGCTTCTCCAGCCCTGTTTGGGTGTAAAATGAAGGTGTTGTTGCTCTCCATAGACTTTAATGGTCATCGCTCATAATCGACTGCTCACTATCGAAACACCTTATCGATGGTGGCCAACTATCGACTATCGCCCGATGTCGATAGCCAACGTAATCGCTCAACACTAGTAATGATCCAATAACCACATTCTTCAATACTCGGTGATTGCTCTATTTGGATAATTATAATACACTAGGGACACTGGGCTGCATTTAACTCCACTTGTGTTTTTTTTATTTTTGGCACTTAATGAAAAGGGCCTTTTCCTGGTGACCATTTAATATATGTACTTTTTAGGTCTATCAGTTTGTATCATCTTACCATTATTAGTTATACTTACCTGCTTACTATTTAGAACTAGGAGTATGTTTATTTATTTAATAATTTATTAAATAATTGGTTGTGATGCCCCCCTTTTTTAGTGTGTCATCTTATTTGCTTGTCTTTGTGCTGTATAGTGGTGCTGACATGTGCTTCACATTACACAATTTACCTGCAATCTTCTTTGGGGATTTTTGCCTTGAGCGATGATGCTCGTTACTCTGTTCCGGTCATTCGCATGACAGTGAAGCACATGCCAAAGGATACCTCTGGATTTGAGGTTCCTACATTGTGTGAACATGGCCTTACAATTCAAAGGTTCAACTATTAGAACTTTTAGAGACATGTATTTGTAACTCTTAAAATTGTTTTCTACTCTTTATATACAAATGTGTGTGAGTGTCTGTGTTTGAAGGACAAAGAAGGATTGGTTTCTCAAATTTGTTTGTAAAAAATTAACATTATTGATGCATTTTGTTTGTAGAGAAATCTTTATGTCACACAGGTCTGTTATTCAGCATACATTGCCCAATGTCATTACATAGTACATTATCTAGTCTTTTCCAAAGAATTGCAAGTAAACTTACTCTATGATCTTTACTTAATAAGTAATCAGGGTCAGTTTTATAGAAGACAAAGTATTGGATAAAAAGCAAGGTAGGCTCTCACCTGCTTGCCTTTTTAGACTATTTTTCTCAGAACTTCAGCCCACATTCAAGAAATCTGCTTATACTGCTGTATCTGAGCCTGGTACATCCATGATATTTCAAGAAGTGCCTAGGTAGTGTTTTTAGTTGGGACACATCATCGCATTATCTCAAGCCCCTTGTGGAATTGTTACCTTCTTTTGTTAAAGACACAACGGATGTCCTAAGACGGATTGACGGGATCTGTATCGAATCTGGTACATACTTGGTTACAGTTGATGTTGAGTCACTGTACACCAATATTCGCCATGTAGACGGACTAGCAGCGGTAAACTTTTTTCTTAAAAGCAGTGATTTGGAACCGAAATTATGTCAATTAATTCTGAACCTTCTGGAATTAATTTTGTCACATAATATCTTCATATTTAGAGACAACTATTATGTGCAACAGCAGGGAACTGCCATGGGGGCAGCATGCGCTCCGGTGTATGCCAATCTGTTTTTAGGCCATTGGGAGCGTGGTATCTTTCAGGAAGACACCATAGGGTCTGCAGATTGTGTATCTTGTTGGCTAAGGTACATTGATGACGTGCTGTTTCTATGGCACGGCACAATGTCCCAACTTGAGGACTTCATGGGGAGTCTTAAAAATAATGATTTGAACATTAAACTCACATACAAGGCGGACGCAAAACAAATTGATTCCCTTGACATCGCTGTTTGCATTGATGAAGGGAACATGCTACAGACTGATGTCTATCGGAATAACACGTCCGTCAACTCCCTTTTACACGCGTCTTCTTTCCATAACCCGGCCACTATAAAAGCCATTCCTACGGGTCAATTTTTACGCATGCGGCGTATTTGTTCACTTAATCTTAATTTTGAGGCCCAAGCTGCAGACCTAAAAGAACGATTCTTAGAACGTGGTTATAGCAAGAGAAAAATGAAACAGGCGTACTTTAGCGCTAAAAAAAACCCCAAGGGACCAGCTCTTACAATTGAAACAACCGAATGATAAACAAAGGTCTAAAAAGGGTGACATACAAACTAGGTTTATTACCACATATAACCAACAGTGGTCGAACCTGCGTAAAATTCTTTGTAAACACTGGAATGTCCTTGCGAAAAAATCCCTGACCATCCATTGATGACAGCCCGTAGGGCACCCAACCTAAGGGACCAATTAGTTTCGAGTCATTATGTGGTGGAGAAATCAAATCCATTCTCTACCCGGGGCCCTAAACGTGGCTTCTTCCCATGCGGGAACTGTGTTGCATGTTGCAATATGACCCGCACAAAAAATTTATATCGGGATCATGTCACGAGAACTTAAAGTACGTGTCCGTGAACATGTCCATGATATCTCAGCGGCGAGGGAGTGCGATGATGTGTCCCAACTAAAAACACTATCTAGGCACTTCTTGAAATATCATGGATGTAATCCTAAAGGACTTAAAGTCTGTGGGATAGACATTGTGCATCTTGGTATCAGAGGAGGCAATATCATGAAGGCACTTCAACAACGGGAGACTAAATGGATTATAACCCTTAACACTTTGACTCCCATTGGCCTCAATGAAAAACTTGACTTCTCCCCTTTTCTGTAATAATTTTGTGATGTTTCCTTACCAATTATGGATGGCATTGCCCTCCTGTCTATTTATTGCTTTCTCCTTTTGAGTCTTCAATGTGTAAAATTTGATTTTAATTATTGTTTTTATTCATTTCTATTTTATTCTTCATGTTTATGTTATAGTGACTGAGTGGATCATCGTTCCATCTCCCTGAAAGAGCCCCTGGATCTGGGACATTCACTATTGACATTATTGGCAATCTTGTGTTTATGACACTGTCTCTGATTCTATGTGAAAATGTTAAAAGGATGTCTGTACCTAGTTAATTGCTATTATTGTGAGACTAAAACGTCTTTAAACTGCTACTGTGATTATATCTAGACCAATAGTGTGGCGACAGCACCTTTGTATTGTAACAACAGTTGTATTGTATCTTAGCTGAGATCTTCTGCATCTATGCTGTCTGCCTCCGGGACCATGCGCGTGCGCGGTGCGGGCGGTGCGGCGCCCGCTCTGCTTTGGCGACCTCAACGCATGACGCGCATGTTCGGACGTGACGTACTCCGGGCATGCGCGTCACTGCGGGTTCGCCGGAAGTGGGGCAGTGGCGCGGCCGCCATCGAGCACTGCGCATGCGCCGCTTTACATCCTGAATGGCAGCTCATTATCCAGGGATATATAAACTGATTGTATTCACTAGCCACTATCCCCCTGAGGAAGCGTCATTTGACGCGAAACGTGTGTTGGGGTGGGTGTTGGACAGGGTTTATCACCGGTAAGAATTTGTTGTTACCTATATCTGTAACTCTTTGCTTCCCTTGGCTTCTTGGCTTGAATTGATGCACTTTATATTTACCTATGGGCCTCCCTGCATGTCCTTGGGAATTATAATTATTGCCTTTTATCTAGTTGAACTTATGGTAACACTATTTACCTTTCTTGCCTGTGCATTTTCCTTGTCCACCCATGTTTTCTTGGATTCTTCTGGACACATACTGTCTCACACTACTGTTTTTAATATTTGTAAACAATAAAAATACCTTTTACCCTATACTCTCAGTTTTGTTTTGTTTCTATATGTACTATTGAGAGGGGTGTATTATGTGGTGGGTTCGGAGTTTCTCCAAATTATTTATACCCAAAAGGCTTGGATTATTTTGGTGTATATATATTACATAGGGATAAGAATGTTCAACAAATCCCCCAAAAAACTGAAAAGCATTAAAAAGTCAATAAATAAAAAACAGAGACAAAACTACTGAACGTTGTCCTTTATAATATAAAGTGACACAAGTTTAAGTAAGGCTCTGTTCACAAGTATGCTATTCTTCATTAGGACAGTTTTACACAAACATAATGTGAGCACACATCCTAGCCCAACTGAAACAATATGATAGGGAAGTACTACCTCTGATAGATAGTGTCAGCAAAACAGCTTTCTTCTTTTTGGGGGTAAGCGATTTTACATAGTTCTAAATCATACAATTTGAGCCAGGATTAGCTGAAAAGTTTACATGCCTGGCAGCATTTTTGCTTTCTTGGCTTGATTTTCAGAGAACATGAATAACACAAAAAGTTTTTTTCCACTCATGGTTAGTGGTTGGGTGAAACCATTTATTGTCAAACTACTTTGTTTTTTCTCTTTTTAAATCATAATGACAACCAAAAACATCCAAATGACTGATCAAAAGTTTACATACCCTGGTGATTTTGGCCTGATAACATGCACAGAAGTTGACACAAATTGGTTTGAATGGCTACTAAAGGTACGGTAACATCCTCACCTGTGACCTGTTTGCTTGTATTCAGTGTGTGTGCATAAACGCTGAGTGAGTTTCGGGGATCCAGACAGATTCTTACATCTTTCATACAGCCACTGACTTTGCTGGATTGTGAGTCATGGACAAAGCAAAAGAAATGTCAACAGATCTACAGAAAAAGGTAGTTGTACTGTATAAAACAGGAAAGGGATACAAAAAGATATCAAAGGAATTGATAATGTCAGTCAGCAATGTTCAAACTGTGATGAAAAAATAGAAAATCAGGGGCTCTGTAAAAACCAAACCATGGTCAGGTAGACCAACGAAAACTTTGGCCACCACTGCCAGGAAAATTGTTCGGGATGCAAAGAAAAACCCACAAATAACATCAGCTGAAATACAGGATTTTCTGAAAACTAGCTGTATTGAAGTTTCAAGATGCACAATAAGGAGGCTGTCACGGACGCCCCTGCGACCTCCGTCCCGGGTCGCAGGCACGTCCGTGCTGCGGCTCCTAGCGGAGCCCCGTCCCGCACGTCGGGTTCGGGGTCCGCTCTTGTCCCAGTCCCACCGGCGTCTACTTACCCGGCCCGCGCTCATGCTCAGTCAGTCCCAGTCTCCGGCGGTGGCTCCGCCCCTAGGGGCGCGCGCGGCCAGCGGGTTTTGAAATTTAAAGGGGCAGTGCGCCGATAATTGGGTATTGCCGGACACTGCTCCTATTTAGGTCTGGCCCCTTCCTGCCGGCCCTCGCTGGATCCTTAGTGTGTTTTACCTCTGGAGAAAGCGTTCCTAAGCCTTGTCTTGTCTCTCCGTGTACCGTACCCCTTGCCTACGTTTATCGACCATGAATCTTGCCGCCTGCCCTGCCCTTCTGCCTGTCCACGTTTATGATCCAGAGCCGCCTGTCCTGACCTTCTGCCTGTCCCCGACTATGAGCTTGCCTGACGAATCTGTACTACGTCTCCCCTTGGCCGCCACCGCAGGCAAGTCCCGCCAGTGGAAACGACCTGGTAGACTCCCGCCGCAGCAAGTCCATCCCGCTTTGCGGCGGGCTCTGGTGAATACCGGGACCTACTTAGATTCCGTTCCCTGGCGTGGGCTTCCACCATCGCCTGCGGTGGTCCAGCGGATCCACTACCCGTCTGTTACAGTAGGATCCGGCCATGGATCCCGCCAAGGTGTCTTTGCCAAGTGTCGCCAGTATTACCACCGTTGTGGCCAAGCAGTCCAAACAGATCGTGCAGCAAGCGCAACAGCTCGAGCAACTCTCCTCTCTGGTGCAGCAGTTCATCGCCACTCAGCAGCAGCAGTCGGCTGCAGTGGTTCCTCCCGGGGCAGTTGCTCCAGTCGGTCCCAAGCTCCGGTTATCCATGCCGACCAAGTTTGATGGGGATTCCAAGGTCTGCAGGGGCTTCATCACCCAGTGCTCCCTGCATGTGGAACTCATGGCAGGTCAGTTTCCGTCAGAAAGATCCAAGGTGGCCTTCGTGGTCAGTCTCCTCTCCGGTAAAGCCCTGGCCTGGGCAACTCCTCTGTGGGACCGAGGTGACCCAATTACGGCCGATCTAGCGACATTTCTACTTGAGTTCCGGAGTGTCTTCGAGGAACCTGCTCGTGCATCATCTGCCGAAATCGCCCTGTTGAACCTGCAGCAAGGGAACTCCTCCGTGGGAGACTACGCCGTGAAATTTTCCGTACACTAGCATCGGAGCTCGCCTGGACTGCTGCAGCCTGCTGCGCCACGTTCAAGAAAGGCCTCTCCAGCCCAATCAAGGATGCGCTCGCCGCCCGGGACCTTCCGCCTTCTTTAAGCGAGCTAATCCACCTGGCTAACCGGATTGACATCCGATTCGCAGAAAGGCGTGAGGAGCTCCGCCAAGAGCAAGAACCAGCCCGTACACGCCGTCCATCTCATCTTGCACCGGTGTTTCTACGGCCTCCACCGCCTCCTTCCCAGCTAGCCGTGGAAGAGGCCTTGCAAGTGGATAGAGCCCACCTGTCTCCGCAAGAACTTAACCGACGGCGTAAAGAAAAACCTATGTCTCTTACTGCGGCAGCCTGATCATCTCCTCCGTTGTTGTCTGCTTCGCCTACGGCGTCCAGGAGAACGGGTACACCTAGGCTATGTGGGAGAAGCATCCCTAAGCGTGTGCAGCCTCTCTCCCCGCCTGAACATTTCGGTCCTGATCGGCACTGTAGCCGGGACCCACTTTCAAGTTTCTGCATTCTTGGACTCCGGTTCCGCTGGAAACTTCCTGGACGCTGCCCTGGTGTCTCAACACTGCCTTCCCGTGGTTCCCCTGGAGAATCCTCTGTCCATTTCCTCCGTCAGTGGAGAGATCCTCCGTGACCCAGTCCGTTTCCGTACTGAGCCATTGTCCCTCCAAGTAGGGGCACTTCACAAAGAAAGACTATCGTTCTATGTGTTACCCCGGTCTTCTTCGCCCGTCCTATTGGGTCTTCCATAGCTGCAGCGCCATGCCCCGTTGCTTGACTGGCAGACGGGCGAGGTCTTGCGATGGGGCTCAGAGTGTCGGTCTCGATGTTTGGTGACACCTCGCCAGGTGCCAGTCGCTTCTACGGTACCAGCTAAGCCTCTAGCGGGCCTTCCCGCGCCTTATCAGGGAGTTTTGCTGATTGTCTTCTCCGAGAAGCAGGCAGAGACCCTGCCGCCACATCGTCCTTATGAATGTCCGATTGACCTATTGCCCGGTACCCGCCCTCCTCGGGGCAGAGTCTACCCCTTATCCGTTCCGGAGACACAAGCCATGTCCAAGTACATTCGTGAGAATCTCCAGAAGGGGTTTATTCGGAAGTCCTCTTCTCCTGTGGGGGCAGGATTCTTCTTCGTGGAAAAGAAGGACGGTACCTTGCGACCCTGCATTGACTACTGGGGTCTGAATAAGATCACGGTGAAGAATCGGTACCCTCTACCGTTGATCACAGAGTTATTTGATCGTCTGCAGGGCGCAAGGGTTTTCTCCAAGTTGGATCTAAGAGGGGCCTACAATTTGGTCCGAATCCGCAAGGGCGATGAATGGAAGACGGCCTTCAACACCAGGGACGGCCACTTCGAGTACCTGGTAATGCCATTCGGACTGTGTAATGCACCTGCAGTCTTACAGGAGCTCGTGAATGAAATTTTCAGGGATAATCTATACACATGTGTAGTGGTCTATCTGGACTATATTTTGGTGTACTCGCATGACCTCGAGACCCACCATTGTCATGTCCGTCAGGGGGTTGAAAGCGGCTCCGAGATAATCACCTGTATGCCAAGCTGGAGAAGTGCCTCTTCCACCAAACCAGCCTTCCGTTTCTGGGGTACATTATTTCTGATCGAGGCCTACAGATGGATCCAGCAAAGCTGTCAGCCGTGTTGCAGTGGCCACGCCCAGTCGGTTTGCGTGCCATACAGCGTTTCTTGGGGTTCTGTAACTATTATCGCCAATTTATTCCCCACTTTTCTACGCTAGTGGCTCCGATAGTGGCTCTCACTAAGAAACACGCTAACCCACGCAGCTGGCCCTCCGAAGCTGAGGAGGCATTCGCAAAGCTCAAGTCTGCCTTTACCTCAGCATCTGTCCTCTCGCGGCCGGACCCCGGGAAACCCTTCACCTTGGAAGTGGATGCCTCGTCCGTGGGGGTCGGAGCCATCCTTACGCAAAAAGGGCCCACGGGCAAGACCGTAACATGTGGCTTCTTTTCCAAGACGCTATCCCTGGCCGAAAGGAACTACACGATAGGCGACCGTGAGTTGCTGGCCATCAAGATGGCTTTGGAAGAATGCCGCTACCTATTGGAGGGGGCTCGCCATCCCATCTGCATCTATTCGGACCACAAAAACCTTAAATACCTCCAGACGGCTCCCGCGACTTAACCCACGCCAGGCTTTGGTGGTCGCTCTTCTTCTCCCGGTTCGACTACCAGATTCACTTCCGGCCCGCGCGAGAAAGAACATCAAGGCGGACGCCCTTTCCCGGGCTTCTGACGTGGTGGGGGAGAAGTCTACTCCAGAGCATATAATTCCCCCAGAACGCCTTATCTCGGCTGCTCCAGTTGACCTCCAGAAGGTTCCTCCAGGGAGGACCTTCGTACGCCCTGCTCTCCACAGACGCATCTTGAAATGGGGCCATTGCTCTTTGGTGGCCGGTCATCCATGCGCTCGAAAGACGTTCCTTTTGATATCCCGGTTCTATTGGTGGCCAGAGCTCGTCAAGGATGTCAAGGATTTCGTTCAGGCCTGTAACTCCTGTGCCCGCAAAAAGACGCCTCTGCACAAGCCGGCAAGTCTACTACAACCACTAACCATACCGACGCAACCATGCACCAACATTGCGATGGACTTTAACCGATCTCCCTCCTTCGCTGGCAACACCGTCATTTGGGGGACTACTGATCGGTTCTCCAAGATGGCGCATTTTGTCCCTCTGCCGGGCCTGCCATCGGCCAACCGCCTGGCGGAGCTATTTTTCCAACATGTGCCGTCTGCATGGGCTCCCGCAGCAAATCGTCTCGGATCGGGGAGTCCAGTTTGTTTCCAAGTTCTGGCGTGCCCTGTGTTCCCAACTCCAGATAAGCTCGACTTCTCGTCCGCTTACCACCCTCAGACGAATGGCCAGGTGGAGAGAGTAAACCAGGTCTTGGGAGGTTATCTACGCCACTTCGTTTCAGCACGCCAGACGATTGGTCCAACTTGTTGCCATGGGCGGAGTTCTCGTACAACTCCCGAGACTCAGAATCCGCAGGGGTCTCTCCCTTCTACATAGTATACAGTCTGCATCCCCGCCCACCTCTCCCTCTGGCATCTCCTTCTGAGGTTCCTGCGGCGGACGCACTGGTTAAGGACATAAAGTCCATCTGGGTCCCAGACCCGCCAATCTCTGCTCCGCGCTTCCGAGCGCACGAAGACCCAAGCCGACAAAGGAAGAAGTCCTCCTCCTGTCTTCTCACCAGGTGACAAGGTGTGGCTGTCGGCCAGATATGTCCGTCTTAAGATGCACTCCTACAAATTGGGACCCCGCTTCCTGGGACCTTCGAGGTTATCACTTTGCATTAATCCGGTCTTCTTACAAACTCCGGCTTCCTCCCACCATGAGAATTCCTAACTCCTTCCATGTCTCTCTACTAAAACCCCTGGTCCTTAATCATTTCTCTTTGAAGTCTACCCCTCCTCCACCCATAGCTGATGCTTCCAATGTCTTTGAAGTCAAGGAGATCCTGCGTATGAGGAGAACTAGAGGGAAACGGTACTTTCTGGTAGACTGGAAGGGGTTTGGTCCTGAAGAGAGGTCTTGGGAGCCGGAGGAGAATATCCTGAACCGTAATCTCATCCAGAGATTTCTTCGATCCAGTAAGAGAGGGGGGCCCAAGGGGGGGGGTACTGTCACGGACGCCCCTGCGACCTCCGTCCCGGGTCGCAGGCGCGTCCGTGCTGCGGCTCCCAGCGGAGCCCCGTCCCGCACGTCGGGTTCGGGGTCCGCTCTTGTCCCAGTCCCCACCGGCGTCTACTTACCCGGCCGCGCTCCTGCTCAGTCAGTCCCAGTCTCCCGGCGCGTGGCTCCGCCCCCTAGGGCGCACGGCCCGGCTGTTTGAAATTTAAAGGGGCAGTGCGCCGGTAATTGGGTATTGCCGGGCACTGCTCCTATTTAGGTCTGGCCCCTTCCTGCCGGCCCTCGCCGGATCCTTAGTGTGTTTTACCTCTGGAGAAAGCGTTCCTAAGCCTTGTCTTGTCTATCCGTGTACCGTACCCCTTGCCTACGTTTATCGACCACGAATCTTGCCACCTGCCCTGACCTTCTGCCTGTCCACGTTTATGATCCAGAGCCGCCTGTCCTGACCTTCTGCCTGTCCCCGACTACGAGCTTGCCTGACGAATCTGTACTACGTCTCCCCTTGGCCGCCACCGCAGGCAAGTCCCGCCAGGGGAAACGACCTGGTAGACTCCCGCCGCAGCAAGTCCATCCCGCTTTGCGGCGGGCTCTGGTGAATACCGGGACCTACTTAGATTCCATTCCCTGGCGTGGGCTTCCACCATTGCCTGCGGTGGTCCAGCGGATCCACTACCCGTCCGTTACAGAGGCACTTGAAGAAAAATGGACTGCATGGTTGAGTCGCCAGAAGAAAGCCATTACTTCACAAGTGCCACAAAGTATCTCGCCTACAATACGCCAAACAGCACAGAGACAAGATTCAAAACTTCTGGAACAAGGTCATTTGGAGTGATGAGACTAAAATTGAACTTTTTGGCCACAACCATAAACGTTACATTTGGAGAGATGTCGAAAAGGCCTATGATGAAAGGAAGACTATTCCTACAGTACAGCACGGAGGTGGATTGCTGATGTTTTGGGGATGTGTGAGCTACAAAGGCACAGGAAACTTGGTCAAAGTTGAAGGAAAGATGAATATAGCACGTTATCAGCAAATTCTGGAGGCAAATTTTCACTCATCAGCCCGGAAGCTGCGCATGATAACGATCCAAAACACAAGGCCAAGTCGACCTGTCATTGGCTACAGCAGAACAAACTGAAGGTTCTGGAGGGCCATCTCAGTATCCTGACCTCTATATCATTGAGCCCCTCTGGGGAGATCTCAAGCACGCAGTTCATGCAAGACAGCCCAGGAATTTACAGGAACTGGAGGCTTTTTGCCAAAAAGAATGGGCAGCTTTACCATCTGAGAAAATAAAGAGCCTCATCCACAATTACCATAAAAGACTTCAAGCTGCCATTGATGTTAGAGGGGGCAGTACACAATATTAAGAACTGGGGTATGTAAACTTCTGATCAGGGTCATTTGGATGTTTTTCGTTGTCATTATGATTTAAAAAGAGAAAACGCAGTAGTTTGACCATAAATGGCTTCACCCAACCACTAACAATGAGTGGAAAAAAAGTTTGTGTTATCATTCATATTCTCTGAAAGAAGGCCGAGAAAGTAAAAATTCTGCTGAGATATGTAAACTTTTGATCACAACTGTATATAACTTTCACATTAAAACTGGCTATATGCTGGGCTTTCAATGCGCTTTGATGGCAAGAATAGCATAGTCTGCCTCATTTTCCTTACCATGATAAACAGAAACCTAACAGGCCCTATTATGTCGAAACATATCCTTTATAGTTATCATGGCTTCACTGATAATGAAACCCAAAGAGCTTATGTACGCAAAGCATAAATAAAGCTTCTAGAATGCAAAGTGCAACATTATTCAATTCAAATTTACTTTGTCTATCAATTCCTCATAATTTTCAAGATCTGTTCTTACTTACAGTAATAAAGAAAAAAACAACCTGAAAATGTGTTCTGGTCATGTAGTGGTCAAAAAAATGTATAAAGAAACAAAGCTCTAATAACTCCTCTGTAACCAGCTGAGTACCTGTGTGAATATCACCTTCAAGTTGTCAGTATAATAAAACGTTTAATTAAGTGTTAGAGACAAACGAAGCAGTCCAGTCTATCTCAAGTTCCATGCATTTGCAGTACACCCCAGGGATCTCATTCTGTATAGTGGCTGTAGTAGAAGACATTTTGATGTATAGCATGTTTTTAGAATTTGATGTGATGCTCACATTCCTTATCAAAGCAGGTTGACATGTTTTATTACTTTTATAAAATTTTATAAAACCTTATTCAGATGTTTTAAACTTATGAAAGTAATGGAAGTCAGTAGGTAGATGCCTAAAGTCTTAAGAGGGTCTTCCCAAGGTACTTGAGTAAAAGATCAATTTGGTTTATTTCAGCACAATTGCCCCAAGCTATGCTGCCTACCTTAGATAAGGCGCACAGCAACTAGTGTGGTTACCTTATAGAAATATAGCTCAGTGTAGACAAACCCTTCACACCTTTGGAGATGACATTCAATAGACCACATCCTTGAGTGCCACTTGGGCAATCAAGAAGAATTCACTGCTCTGCAATTTGTTCAATAAAATGTAAACTGTTCAAGAGTCACATGTGCTTAGTGCATTAAAGGGTTATTCTAAACAAAGTCATTCTAAAGTATAGTTTTATTTTCATTGAAGGGTAGCATGATTGTTTGATTTAACATGAAGAAAATATTTTACCTATTTTTCTTTTTAAAGAATAAATGTAAGATCACAGGAAAACTTTCATAAGAACAGATTGTGGACAAAGTTCTTCAGATCAAAGTTGAGCCAAAGGCAAAAGGCATTTCAGAAGATTAGACAATTCATGCAGCCCTAAAGCAACTTAACAAGTGTAGTAAATATGAATGAATGCCAAAGCCATCAGCGTGCCTCTGAAGGCAACCAGCTAAGCAGCAAGATGCTATTTTTCAGAAATATTTTTCAAGCCATCTGGGCCCTATCATGGCCAGACTTGCCTACTGCAGACATGTTATCCATGCCATCTGGGTTTTGCAATGGCCAAATGTACCCATTATATACTTAGTGTTGGACAGCAGTAATTTCAGTTTTCATTAAGTACTTTTTCTGAAATCTGTGCTGATGGCAATGATTAAGTAAAGACATTGCAACTTAAAAGTCAGGAAACTAAAACATTGTGAACATGTGCTACTTATGTCCACAAGGTTTATTACAACAAATTTTTAGCATTGATTATATGAAAGAGTTAAGCATAATATTTGTTACATACTGTGCTGAAAATAATTCCTAATTTCGTGGTTTTGCCTCCTAGAATTGACTCAGTTATCAATGTTCAGTCTTCACTGATGTTCATTTGCTTGTATTATTTATCTATTTATTACTGTGTGCTTAGTGTTTAATGTCTTAGAAATGTTTACCCTGTTGCCTTTTTTAATTGAGTCTCAAAAGCCTTCTATGAACTTTTAGAGTCATGCTTACTGCATGGTCCTTGCTTACCACTGTGCTTATTCCTCTTTTGATGAATCTCATGGCTCATTTTCTTGTCTGCAGTGGCTGAAATGGGCACTTAATAACCACTTATCAGGTAACTCCTACTGTAAATTAAGGTAATGCATTTCACATGATCTCCCAGAAAGGTTATATGCGGTGCCTATTTTACCTAGATGAATGCGCAACAGGAGAATGGTGGAGCTATTTGTACATGCCCAGTCTTTGATTCACTTTTCTGCACCAGGTAGCTAAAGAGACTTCTGAGTATGCCCAGTGAATAAGAAGTCAGCGGTTCTGAGTTGTGACGTTAGATAAAGGAATGGCTCATGACCACTGCAACTGGGTGTACACAAAAGACCTCTCCTCACGTATGGTACATGCAATCTCTGCTCCTCCCAGGGCCTTCTTCTCTGCTCTCTGGCTCTCACCCTGTCAAACTCCTGCACTACAACTCTAATCATACTCAAAACTTCTCACTAGCCTGCAACTGTAACCATTACTTCTGGAAACTCATTAACTCCACACCAGCGACATTCAGACATCATTATTCCATTTTCAAATCTAGCTACATAAAGCAACCTGGGAAAACCGGTTAATTTATCTCTATTCAGGATAAGCCGGACTACACTAAATTGACCCACTACATGTAGACTAAGACAAAGCCTGTGCAAAAACATGTCTGCCCCTCACCTTCTGTCTCTTTATTCCACCCTTGTAGATTGCAAGCCTTTGCGGACAGGGTCCTCTCTCTCTCTGTACCGGTTGTTAGTCATTTATCATTGTCATTGTACTTTGTTGGATATATTTTATGGATGTAACCCCCTTGAATGTACAGGGCCCTGGAATTAATGGCACTTTAAAATAAATAATAATAATATATATAAATCCCAGCATCCAGGTGTCAGGGTTCACATTTACATGGGGATGGTGCGTGCGCTCGGCTATACTCAGAACTCACATAAAAGTGAATGAGGAGGACGGTGCTAACGCCTCCCTCCTCATTAAAATGCACACACCTAGCAACGAGCGGCCAGCGAAGAGAATTTCTCTTAATGAGACTACCCCTTTAAGTCATGCTTTAGCTACATCATAGCAGTAGCTTGCCAAAAATTGTGGTTTAAGAAACTTACTGCCACTGGACATCAAAGGAGGATCATCATAACCAAAATAAGTTTCTAGTTGCTGTGAGAAGGCATTGGATATTTTAAGAAATATACATGCTTGTTTGGTAGCTGATACAGACAGATCAGATCTATATACAGTACAGACGAAAAGTTTGGACACACCTCATTCCAACAGTTTTCTGTATTTTCATGACTATAAAAATTGTAGATTCATGCTGAAGGCATCAACACTATGAATTAACACATGTGGAATTATATACTTTACAAAAAAGTGTGAAACAACTGAAAATATGTCTTGTATTCTAGGTTCTTCAAAGTAGCCAGCTTTTGCTTTGATTACTGCTTTGCACACTCTTGGCATTCTCTTTATGAGCTTCAAGAGGTAGTCACCTGAAATGGTCTTCCAATAGTCTTGAAGGAGTTCCCAGAGATGCTTAGCACTTGTTTACCCTTTTGCCTTCACTCTGAGGTTCAGCTCACCCCAAACCATCTCGATTGGGTTCAGTTCTGGTGACTGTGGGGGCCAGGTCATCTGGCGTAGCACCCCATCACTCTCCTTCTTGGTCAAATAGCCCTTACACAGTCTGGAGGTGTGTTTGGGGTCATTGTCCTGTTGAAAAATAAATGATGGTCCAGCTAAACGCAAACCGGATGAAATAGCATGCCGCTGCAAGATGCTGTGGTAACCATGCTGGTTCAGTATTCCTTAAATTTTGAATAAATGCCCAACAGTGTCACTAGCAAATCACCCCCACACCATCACACCTCCTCCTCCATGCTTCACGGTGGGAACCAGGCATGTAGAGTCCATTCGTTCACCTTTTCTGCGTCACACAAAGACACGGTGGTTGGAACCAAAGACCTCAAATTTGGACTCATCAGACCAAAGAACAGATTTCCACTGGTCTAATGTCCATTCCTTGTGTTCTTTAGCCCAAACAAGTCTTTTCTGCTTGTTGCCTGTCCTTAGCAGTGGTTTCTTAGCAGCTATTTTACAATGAAGGCCTGCTGCACATAGTCTCCTCTTAACAGTTGTTGTAGAGATGTGTCTGCTGCTAGAACTCTGTGTGGCATTGACCTGGTCTCTAAACTGAGCTGCTGTTAACCTACGATTTCTAAGGCTGGTGACTCGGATGAACTAATCCTCCGCAGAAGAGGTGACTCTTGGTCTTCCTTTCCTGGGGCAGTCCTCATGTGAGCCAGATTCTTTGTAGTGCTTGATGGTTTTTGCCACTGCACTTTTAAAGTTTTCCCAATTTTTCTTAAAGTAATGATGGACACTCGTTTTTCTTTTCTTAACTGCTTTATTCTTGCCATAATAGAAATTCTAACAGTCCATTCAGTAGGACTATTAGCTGTGTATCCACCTGACTTCTGAACAACACAACTGATGGTCCCGACTAGTGTTGAGCAATTACGTTGACCATCGACATCGGTCGATGGTCGATAGTCGACCATCATCGACAAGATAGTCGATAGTGAGTGGTCGATTATGAGCGATGACCATTAAAGTCTATGGGAGAGCAACAACACCTTAGGCATCTTAGGCATCACACTTAGGTTATAAAAGCCACAGAAAAAAAATCACACACACCATTCACTATCCCTGTCTAGTACCACAGCCTGACCCTTAAACCAGCATCACCCACAAATTAAAAAGTGCCAGAAGGCAGTATGATTTGAAACATCACGTTACTTGAACTCGACATTGAATATGCCTGTCCTGGTACGCAGCATGAGCCCCAAACCTGCATGAACCCCAGATTTAAAAGTGCTGGAAAAAGGAGTCTTTCAACCACCATTTTAGTTTCACTGGACATTGACTATACCTGTCCTGAGCCACAGCATGAGCCCCAAACCTGCATGACCCCAGATTAAAAAGTGCCGGAAAAAGGAGTCTTTCAACCACCATTTTAGTTGAACTGGACATTGACTATACCTGTCCTGGACCGCAGTATGACCATTAAACCTGTCTGACCCCCAAATTAAAAAGTGCCGGGAAAAGGAGTCTTTGAACCACCATTTTAGTTGAACTGGACATTAACTATATCTGTCCTGTACCGCAGAATGACCATTAAACCTGTCTGACCCACAGATTAAAAAGTGCCGGAAATAGGAGTCTTTCAACCACCATTTTAGTTTCACTGGAAATATACTGTCCCTGTCCTGGTAGCGCTTGCCCCTCGTATGAGTGCGGACCAATTGAGCTTCACTTGGAAATACTGGTGGTTAACGCTCTGTTCCACCCAGGTGCCCTTTTTCTTGGCATTCTTTTTCTATTTTACTCAACGTGCTGGAGGAAATTGTCTCTGTACTTTGTTCTCTGTCCGTGCTCCATACTCCATGTCCTCTGAATAACCTACATCTGGTCAAGTTTTCCTGTACCTCCCTTGTACAATTCAGAGGAATTTTTTTAACAGCTATTTTGTACATGCAAGTTTTTTAGTAGTTTAATTCTAGAAAACACATTTTTAAAATAGGATGGAATCCACCATGTCTTTGTTTCTCTTTTTTTAATTGTATTAAATGGGTTGTCTCAATACAGGGATTGATAGCTATGTTAAAGATCTTGCAAAAACAAGTCATTTTGCAATATGTGTCCATTAACAGTGTCCTACCTATTCCTGTTTCTGACAGCACCATCACCCTTGAGCCACTCTTGACAATTGTGAAGAACAAATGTCTGTTAGAAACAACATTTTTTTATAATAGGACCTGTAGTATAGCTGCATTTCAAAGCAAAATGCCCCCAAAAATTCAAAGCATGACCCATGAGCAACTTTGGGCAATTGTGAAGAACAAATGTCTGTTAGAAACAACATTTTTTTATAATAGGACCTGTAGTATTGCTGCATTTCAAAGCAGCATGACCCAAAAAATTATAAAAATGACTTCTCAGCCACTGTTAAAAATTGTGAGGGAGAAATGCCACTTTGAAGCCACATTTCTGTTCCAAAGACCATGATTATTGCTGTATGCTGACAGCTTAAACATGACACACCCAAAACAAATTATAAATATGACATCTCAGACACTATTAAAAATAGTGAGGGAGAAATGGCACTTAAAAGCCAAATTTCTGTTCAAAAGGACCATGATTATTGCTGTATCTCACAACTACATGACCCCAAAAAATTATAAATATGACTTCTAAAAGACGGCAATGACTTCTAAAAGACTATAAAGACGGCAAATCACAGCTATTCTCAAACCCCTAAAATCAAACCAAAATTGCTGGATTAAAATAAAACTGCAAAGTAGATCTTCAACAAAGTGGCCTGCGCCAAAGTAAAAAAAACACGTATCTGAATGTATTCGGAAAATAAAAGGTTTTTTTGGACCTATAAATTCACTGGGTGACTATAAAATTGCTGTATTAAAATTTTAAATGAAAAGTGATCTTCAACAAAGTGGCCGCGCCCAAAGTGAAAAAACACTATTGAAATGTTTCGGATAATACAAGGTTTTTTTTGGCACCATCAATTCACCTTGGTGACAATAAAATTCCGTATTCAAAATTTAAATGCAAAGTAATCTATCAACAAAGCTGGGGCCTGCCCAAAGTGAAAAAACACGTTTCTAAAAATTTTATCGGATATAAAAGGTATTTTTGGCCCCTATCTTTCCCACCTTGGTGCTAAAAAAATTGCGGGATAAAAATTTAAAAAAAAAGTAACTATCAAAAAAGGGGCCTGCGCCAAAAGTGAAAAAACAGTATCTGAAATGTATTCGAAAATAAAAGGGTTTTTTTTTGGCACCTTTCAATTCACCTGTGGTGACTATAAAATTGCTGGATTCAAATTTAAGTGCAAGCTGCCTCAATAAACAAAGCTGTAGTGCGCCAAAGTGAAAAAAACAAGTATCTGTTATGTATTCGTGTAATACAAGATATTTTTGGCACCTTTCAATTCACCTGTGGTGACATGAAAATTGCTGGATTCAGATTTAAGTGCAAGCTGCCTCAATGAACAAAGCTGTAGTGCGCCAAAGTCAAAAAACACGTATCTGTTATGTATTCGTATAATAAAGATTTTTTTGGCACCTTTCAATTCACTTGTGGTGACTATAAAAATTGCTGGTTTCAAATTTAAGTGCAAGGTGGATATATCAACAAAGGTGGAATGGGCAAAATTGAAAATGAACACCTATCTGAAAATGTATACTGATAATAAAAGTGGAGTTTTGACCTAACAAAGAGACTGCAGTTACTAGAAAAGATCTGTATCCTATAAGTTCAGGCTGGCAATATCCAGGAAATTTTTCAATAGAAAACTGTTAAAAAATAAAGCTTTTGCAGTGCAATGTCTAAAACTAAGTCTTGTGAAACTTTATCCATATTTTTTTATAGAGCTTGTCTGTGTTCGCCCGCGGGCCCCCCCCCCCCCCCCACTCATGACTCTACAGCGGTAAATGCTCCTTTAAAATTCTCTACCTAACTACATAAAATCTTCCAATCTCTAATCTTTTTTTAAATTCACAATAAACTTTATTTGTAGTAAATGAATCAGGTACACATAGATATAATAGAAAGCATACATCTCAGCAGGGACATATATTATCAAGCGAAGAGGAAATATATAATTAGAGATATAATTACAGTATTGTGCACATATCCAATTCATGTACATCAACCGGCGCGAACATAAATGTTTAAGCACCAAGGTACCTGAGTAATTATAGCAGAATGAGATTCCAATCTCTAATCTAACTAAATTGTAAGGATCACAGCTGTTCTATGTAAAACAAGGTCATGTGATTTTTCCAGCCAATCGCAACCATACACATCCCAGTCATGACGTCGCACACACATCTCACCCTGCTCTATTCTGTAAGCTTATTTGCTGGCCGCCAAAATGACAGGAAGCGCCGAAAATGGCGCGATCTTAATAGATGATGCACAGATTTTAACCTAAATTATCGCATGATCTAAAAAATTTCGATCAACATAAAAACTGTGCCGATTTCAACTTTGTCGATAATAATCGCTCAACACTAGTCCCAACCCCATTTATAAGGCAAGAAATCCTACTTATTACACCTGACAGGGCGACCTGTGAAGGGTTAACCATTTCAGGTGATACCTCTTGAAGCTCATCAAGAGAATGCCAAGAGTGTGCAAAGCAGTAATCAAGGCAAAAGATGGCTACTTTGAAGAACCTAGAATATAAGACATATTTTCAGTTGTTTCACACTTTTTTGTTAAGTACAGGCAGTCCCCGGGTTACATACGGGTTAGGGACTGTAGGTTCGATCTTAAGTTGAATTTGTATGTAAGTCAGAACCAATATATTTAGTACATGTATGGTGTATATATATGGTGTGTATGGTGTGTAACTATAGGCAGTTATATGTCCCCATAGCAGGTATATGTCCCCCATAGCAGCTATAGGCAGGTATATGTCCCCTCATAGGCAGGTATAGGACCCTCATAGCAGGTATAGGCTGGTATAGGTCCCCATAGCAGGTATAGGCAGGTATATGACCCCCATAGCAGGGATAGGCAGGTAAGTCCCTCATAGGCAGGTATATGTCCCCAATAGCAGGTATAGGCAGGTATTTCCCCCATAGGTAGGTATATGCCCCCATAGCAGGTAATAGGCAGGTATGTCCCCCATAGGCAGATATATGACCCTCAGAGGTAGGTATAGACAGGTAAGTCCCCCAAAGCAGGTATAGACAGGTAAGACCACCATAGATAAGAATAGGCAGGCATGTTCCCCATAGCAGGTATTGGCAGGTATGTCCCCCTTAGATAGGTATTGGCAGGTATGTCCCCCATAGCATGTATAGGCAGGTATGTCCCCCATAGATAGGTATAGGCAGGTATGTCCCCCAAAGGCAGGTATGTCCCCCATAGGTAGCTATAGGCAGTAGAGATGGGCGAATTGATTCTAACGAAGTGGAATTCGTTTAGAATGTCAGGAAAACTTCGGTTCTGAACGAAGTCGAAGTTTGGGGTACTTCGGGTGAATGAAGTGTGCTTTTGATTGATAAAATGGCTGCGAGCCCCCATGGCGTTACATGGTGCAAAGCCTCTGGGAGGAAGAAGGGCATAGCCTGCATGACATGTGCAGAGATGAAGCCAATCAGAGACGGTGGGATTCTGTAAACGTCACCGCACTATATAAGTCCGGGGCGGGACGCTGGGAGCTCATACCCTCTAAACTGTACTGATCAGGAAGGGTTTGCTGCCGGGCTGATTGTGATAGCTCTTACTGAAAAACTGTTTTTATACAGGGATTTTTGTGGGGTGTCTCAGCTTGTCTCAGAGACTGCTTATCTTAATGTTCTATTTCATTTTTTGGGGGGTATTGGATCTGAAGTCCAGTGTGCGCCCACTGCACTGCATATACATTTTAAATGCTATCTGCTCACGCACATTGAAATCCAAGGGGGATCTAAGCCAGTTCCCGTTTTTATTCATTTAAAGAAACAGCATTTTTACAATACAAATACCACTTCATTTTTGGGTGCTCAATTCTTTTTGCGCAATTTACATTCAGTGGTTAATTAAGCGTTGTTTTTTCTGCTGTGGTGACTCCAAGAAACCGTCTTTTTCTCCGCCAAAAAATACAATTTTCCTGTAGCATAATTCACAAGCGAAGGTTAATTACAATTTTTTCTCTTTTTGTGTAGCGTAGAAAACACGCCATTGTAACACGCTACAAAGCTCGTAGTTTGTGGTTTGTAATTGTTTGGCGCAATTTACATCCAGGGGTTAATTAAGCGTTGTTTTTCTGCTGTGGTGACAAAAAGAAACCGTCTTTTTCACCGCCAAAAAATACAAATTTTCCGTTAGCTAATTCACAAGCGAAGGTTAATTATAATTTTTTCTCTTGTTGTGTAGCGTAAAAAACACGCAATTGTAACACGCTACAAAGCTAGTAGTTTGATTATCTGGGCGTGTTTTGGAGGGGGAGGTTGGGGAGACAAGCAATCTGCCCCCACACACATTAGAGGGTCAGTGACCATGGGGCATGGGAATGACCAAGTGTTCAATTTACATCCAACCCCATCTTGGAGACCTACTGGGCATACTGCACCCGCCAGCGCCTTGCCACCAACTTTACCCGGGGGCACATATTATCCGACAACAGCAAGTTCACCTTGTCCGAGCCTCAAGAGGCAGCAGATTATCTGGGCGTTTTTGGGGGGAGGGGGTTGGGGAGACAAGCAAGCTGCCCCCACACACATTAGAGGGTCAGTGACCATGGGGCATGGGAATGACCAAGTGTTCAATTTACATCCAACCCCATCTTGGAGACCTACGGGGCATACTGCACCCACCAGCGCCGGCCACCATCTTGTCCCGGGGGCACATAGGATCCGACATTAGAAAGTTCACCTTGTCCGAGCCTCAAGAGGCAGCAGCTTATCTGGGCGTGTTTGGGGGGGGTGGGGAGACAAGCAATCTTCCCCCACACACATTAGAGGGTCAGTGACCATGGGGCATGGGAATGACCAAGTGTTCAATTTACATCCAACCCCATCTTGGAGACCTACGGGGCATACTGCACCCGCCAGCGCCGGCCACCATCTTGTCCCGGGGGCACATAGGATCCGACATTAGAGAGTTCACCTTGTCCGAGCTTCAAGAGGCAGCAGATTATCTGGGCGTGTTTGGGGGGGGGGGAGACAAGCAATCTACCCCCCCACACATTAGAGGGTCAGTGACCATGGGGCATGGGAATGACCAAGTGTTCAAATTTGGGGTTAATAAATATTTCTTTTTGGTAGCCTAGAACGCAATTTAACCCCGCCACATTTTGTCCGGGGCACAATTCTTTGGAAATTACCTCCAGAAGGTAATTATCTTGGGTTTTTGGGGGGGGGGGTGACAAAATTAAACACTAATTACCGCCCAAAAAAACAATTTCCTTTACATAACACGAATCAATTGTGTTTGCGTAGAAAAACGCATTGTAAACACGCTACAAAGCTAGTAGTTTGTGGCTGCTCAATTCCTTTGCGCAATATACATCCAATTAAGCGTTGTTTTTCTGCTGTGGTGACAAAAATAAACCGTCTTTTTCACCACCAAAAATTACAATTTTCCTGTAGCATAATTCACAAGCGAAGGTTAATTACAATTTTTTCTCTTGTTGTGTAGCGTAGAAAACACGCAATTGTAACACGCTACAAAGCTCGTAGTTTGTAGCTGCTCAATTCTTTTGCACAATTTACATCCAGGGGTTAATTAAGCGTTTTTTTCTGCAGTGGTGACAAAAATAAACCGTCTTTTTCACCGCCAAAAGTTACAATTTTCCTGTAGCATAATTCACAAGCGAAGGTTAATTACAATTTTTTTCCTTGTTGTGTAGTGTAGAAAACACGCAATTTTAACACGTTACAAAGCTAGTAGTTTGTGGCTGCTCAATTCTTTTGCGCAATTTACATCCAGGGGTTAATTAAGTGTTGTTTTTCTGCTGTGGTGACAAAAATAAACCGTCTTATTCACCGCCAAAAATTACAATTTTCCTGTATCATAATCCACAAGAGAAGGTTAATTACAATTTTTTCTCTTGTTGTGTAGCGTAGAAAACACGCTTGTAACACGCTACAAAGCTAGTAGTTTGTGGCTGCTCAATTCTTTTGCGCAATTTACATCCAGGGGTTAATTAAGCGTTGTTTTTCTGCTGTGGTGACAAAAATAAACCGTCTTTTTCACCGCCAAAAATTACAATTTTCCTGTAGCATAATTCACAAGCGAAGGTTAATTAAAATTTTTTCTCTTGTTGTGTAGCGTAGAAAACATGCAATTGTAACACGCTACAAAGCTAGTAGTTTGTGGCTGCTCAATTCTTTTGCGCAATTTACATCCAGGGGTTAATTAAGCGTTGTTTTTCTGCTGTGGTGACAAAAATAAACCGTCTTTTTCACCGCCAAAAATTACATTTTTCCTGTAGCATAATTCACAAGCGAAGGTTAATTACAATTTTTTCTCTTGTTGTGTAGCGTAGAAAACACGCAATTGTAACACGCCACCAAGCTAGTAGTTTGTGGCTGCTCAATTCTTTTGCGCATTTTACATCCAGGGGTTAATTAAGCGTTGTTTTTCTGCTGTGGTGACAAAAATAAACCGTCTTTTTCACCGCCAAAAAATTACAATTTTCCTGTAGCATAATTCACAAGCGAAGGTTAATTACAATTTTTTCTCTTGTTGTGTAGCGTAGAAAACACGCAATTGTAACACGCTACAAAGCTAGTAGTTTGTGGCTGCTCAATTCTTTTGCGCAATTTACATCCAGGGGTTAATTAAGCGTTGTTCTGCAGTTGTACTCAGTAAAAGAAACTTTGTTTTTCACCGCCACAGAAGAAATTCTGTAGCATAATTCATATCCGAAGGTTAATTAAGCCTGTTTGTGCTTTTATATTCAGTAAAAATACACAGAGTTTTAAACGGCACATACAAGTCAATTTTTCCTGCCCATTTGTGGAGCGCAATTTATATCCAAGGGTTACCAAGCTTGTTACTGGGTTCATTTGGAGTCAAATACAGGGTGTGTATTTATCATATACAGATATCTTCATCAAACAGTGTCTGTACATTTTAGAACAAACAGTATGTCAGACAGAGAGGTGGCAGGCTCTTCACCTGCAAGTGGCAGAGGCACAAACATTCCAGGCCCAGGTCGCAGCACAGCAAGGGGACGTCGCAGCAGGGGTCACTCGGTGAGGCACAACTGCCGCTGTCATCTAGCGGCCGTGTGTTGTCAGCAACCCAATGGGTTCTTGATTGGTTGATTAGGTCATCCACTTCCTCCCAGATGACATCTGACAACCCCAGCCAAGAGTCAGTGGGAACGTCAGACACAACCCTTAGTTGGCATGGCCCGGGAGCGGGTCAGCGCCCTCACCTGTCCTCAACCCGCCTCTGTCCCATCCGGTTTCCCTCAGCCAGAGACCTACTATGTGGTCTGGGCTCAGTGCCACTATATAGCGAGGATGAACAATTTGAGGAGGGCAGTCAGCAGCTACTTGGCAGCGAAGAAATGGGGCCAATATCCCCTGCTTCTTGCAGTAGCGGCAAAGGATAGATGTTGAGAGTGGCATGGGAGGTCATGTTGTGAGGGGTCAGCCTCTGCATACCAAGACCAGTGATGAGGACAGCAGTGACGATGAAACACAAATAGATGATGATGTAGCCGACCGCACTTGGGAGCCGGGTGAGGCAAGGGCTTCATCATCGTCAGGAGAAGAGGGCGTCAGCTTGCCGTCAGGCAGCGGCGCAGCCAGCAAGTGGTCGTGTGGCCGTGAGTCAGCAGGATAGCAGCAGTGTGAGGTCCGGAGCCAAGCGGCCACGGGGTAAAAAACCCGCTTCGCAGGTCCAAGAAAGTAGCGGCACAGGGGCTCAGCGAGGCAGCGGCGGCAGTAGTCACTCAGTGCGGAGCGTTGGCGGTAAAATCCGATACTCGCCGGTGTGGCAGTTCTTTGCTAAGACACCGGAGGAGCCGAATATGGGTATATGTAGAATCTGTAAGCAGAAAGTGAAGCGTGGCCAGGGAGCTAACGTTGGCACCACGGCCCTGCGTCAACACATGCAGCGTCACCATCCGGTGGCCTGGGAGAAACGTGGCTCAGATGTGGTGGTCCATCCTGCCGCCGCAGCAACAGCAGCAGCAGCGCCCAGTGGCACGCATGCCATTGCAGCCAGTCAAGGCTCCACCACCTCTGCAGAAGGGAGCTGTTTCTCTTTGACATCATCTCCCGGTCCAGATGCTCCTGCTCCTCGCTACTCATGGCGCCAGCAGTCGTTCAGCGAGGCGATTGCAAAGAGACAACAGTATGCGTCCAACCATCCTAAGGTGCAGAAGCTGACCGTACTCCTGTCCAAGTTGTTGGTGCTGCAGTCCCTCCCTTTCCAAATGGTGGACTCTGCACCGTTCAGAGAACTAATGGCTTGTGCCGAGATGGAGAGTTCCAAGCCGTAATTTCTTTTCCAAAAAGGCAGTACCAGCACTTCATAAATATGTAGAACAGAAGGTGGGCCAGTCCTTGAGCTTATCGGTTTGTTCCAAGGTGCACGGCAGCGCGGACGTCTGGAGCTGTAACTACGGTCAGGGCCAGTACATGTCCTTTACGGCCCACTGGGTGAATGTGCTTCCGGCCCAGGCACACCAACAACTTGGGACAGAGACGCCGCTTTCCTCCTCCACATTGTTAAACTGCGGCTCCTGCGCCAATGTCCGCCTCCTCCTCCTCCACCACCACCACCATCTCAGCCTCCACAAGTACTGCTCCATCATACCCCATGTGTAGGGCACAGCGGTCACGCAGTTCTACACCTGGCTTGCCTCAGCGAACGAAGTCACACGGGAGGAACTGCTCCGCGTCATGCAGCAAGAAATCGATGTGTGGCTTTCTCCGCGCCAACTGCAAATCGGAACCATGGTGACGGACAATGGGAGGAACATGGTGTCCGCGCTGCACCGAGGAGGGATGGTCCATGCGCCCTGCATGGCGCACGTGTTCAATCTGGTTGTGAAAAGGTTCCTGAAGTCTTCCACCGATCTTCAGAAGATTCTGAAAATGGCCAGGAAACTGTGCATGCACTTCATCCATTCCTACAAAGCCAGGAACACCCTCCTCGAGTTGCAGCGGCAGAACGGCCTCCCCCAACACACTCTGATATGCGATGTTTCCACCCGTTGGAATTCCAGCCTGCACATGTTGGACCGACTGTATGAACAGAGAAAGGCCATTAACGATTTTTTGATGATCCAGGCAGACAGGAGTACTCCCCTGTGTAACTTTGATGTCAGCCAGTGGCAGCTCATGCGTGACACCTGCCGTTTGTTGAGGCCATTCGAGGAGGCCACGTTATTTGTCAGTCGCCAGGACTACGGGATGAATAACGTCATTCCACTGCTTCATGTCCTGGAACAGATGCTGAAAAATCTGTCTGGGCATTGGACTACATCTCGCGGCCACATGAGTCCGGTGGGGACTGAAATGGAGGAGGAGGAGGAGGACATTGGAGCAGAAGCATTGTCTGGTGAAATGAGTGGATTTTCTACCCAGGTGACAAGAGAGGAGGAGCAGGAGCAGCTGGAGGAGGTAGATGGAGATGAGGAAGACGAGGCAGATGACCCGCAAGCACCGTGGCAGTATACAGTGGAGATGGAGGCAGGGAGCCCCTCGGAGTCACTTGTGCAGATGGCCCGCAGCATGCTGATTTGCCTGGCTAGTGACAGCCGAATAGTCAGCATCCGGCAGAGGGATGACTTCTGGCTCTCCACCCTATTGGACCCTCGCTACCGGTCCAAAATGGGAGCCTTTTTCCCAGCTGAGAGGGAGGACAAACTCAAATACTATAGGGAAATCCTCCGTAGTCAGTTGGCCGCTGCCTATGTGCGGCATCGTCCCTCCTCTGACAGGTCTGACCGGGGGTTCTTCAGCGCTCACGTACTACTGCCGCGGCTGCCGGGGGAAGGTGGGGGGGTAGGAGCAGTACCAGCTCCATCAGCAGCAACCTAAGTCTGGAGTCACTGATGAGCAGCTTCCTTCACCCGCCTAGTGAGGAGGGCAGTCGCCAGCAGCAGCAGGAGGACCTGGAGCAGACCCTGAACCAACAGGTGGTGGCCTACTTGGACAGCACTCTGCCACCCCAGTTAGAAGATCCGCTGGACTACTGGGCAGCCAAACTGGATGTGTGGCCGCAACTTGCCGAGTTTGCAGTGGAGAAGCTGTCCTGCCCGGCCAGTAGTGTGGCATCAGAGCGGGTGTTCAGTGCGGCGGGGCCATCGTTACCCCAAGGAGAACCCGCTTGTCCACGGGAAATGTGGAACGACTGACCTTTGTCAAGATGAATCAGGCATGGATCGGCCAGGATTTCCACACACCAATGCCTTAGGCGTCAGACTACATCAGCCATGATGCCTCACCGAAACTGTAAGAAATTAGTCTGGGTTCGAACTACCTGCCTCAGCCACTATTCTGATGCCACCACCCGCCCTGATGCCACACATTTTGCTGACAGTTTTTTCCATCTGCCCCCAACCATCTTTACCAGGGACTGGTATTGCCAAACCCCCCTCAAAACTGTGTCATTGTGCCGCTCCTCTGACCTCAATGCTTTTTGATCCTGCCCGCCGGTCACCTCCCCCTCTCTCTCATTGTGCCACTGTGGCCTACTCCAGTTTTTGCCACCTCCAGAATGTATTGTGCCACTTTCTGACCTCATGGCTGCTGTGGCTGCTGCCGTACCTAGACATGTGTCATTGTGCCACTCTGTGGCCTATTCCTGTTTTTGCCACCTCCAGAATCGTCATTGTGCCACTGTCTGACCTCATGCTGCTGCCACGTCACCTCCACTCTCTCATTTTGCCACTCTGTGGCCTACTCCAGTTTTTGCCACCTCCAGAATGTCATTGTGCCACTGTCTGACCTCATGCTGCTGCCGCCGTCACCTCCACTCTCTGTCATTTTGCCACTCTGTGGCCTACTACTGTTTTTTCCCCCTCCAGAAGGGCATTGTGCCCCCTTGCCTGACCTATGGCGTGCGGGATTACACACTTTTCATTTTGTGCCAAATGTCGGGCCCTAATGCTGCGCTTTGGTGTTTGGCCGGGGACCTACACATTTCCTGTCATTGTTGCCACTCTGGGGGCCTACTTTTTTTTTTTGCCCCTCTAAAAAGCCCTTTGTCCCCACTGTGACCTTATGCTGCTGTTTGCGGGTTGATCCCGGGCCCAACCCCCACTGTGCCCTTTGGTGCCACTCTTGGCCCAACCCCTGTTTTTGCCACCTCCGAATGTCATTGGGGCCACTTTAAACCTCACCTCCCCTGTGGTTTGCCCGTCACCTCCACGCTCGGTTCACTGATGTTGCCCCCTTTGACCCCTCATTTTTTTTTTTTTCCCCACTTCGCTCCCATGACTTTTTAAAGGCTTACTTTTCCCCCTTCAGTTTTTTTGGTCATTTTTCCCCCCTTTTAAGTCCCCGGGGAAATTTTTTATAGTGAAGCGATTTTTAAGAGCGGGGGCCCATTCATGTGGGGGTCATACAAAAACCCCAAAACCCTTTGGGTATAAAAGGCCCAAACCAAGCCCCCTTGCATTTTTAAAAGCAGGGCAAAACTTTTCTCCCAGCACCCTGCGGGGCTCTTGGCACCCGGGGGGAAAATAGTTTGTTTTTTAACGTGATTGCCCCGAAGTAATTCGTAAAAAAAAGTTTTTTTTTTTGTCGGGAAATTGGGCCCAAAGTGAGCAAAACCGAATTTCGGAAAATTCCCCTTTCTCTAAAGGAGGAAAATGGGCAGGGCTTATTATAAAAAAACAAATACAAATACTCCCTCCCCCCCCCCCGTGCCCGGGGCCCCTTACCTCCCGGCAAGTTTTTTCTCTCTGCTCTCAGTTTCGGAACAGGCCTTGATGTATGGGCCCGCGAAAGGCATGTGATAAACATCGAAACGTTTCCTGTGCCCTAGACCCCCAAAAGGGTTGCATGCCCTGTTGCAGCCTTCCGGATTTTAAAAATTGGGGGAGCGGGAGGCTCGTTCTCTGCTCTGAAATTAAAAGGTTTCGGCTCTATGCCCCCCCGGGAGGAGCCGCGTAAAAGCCGAAGAAATTCCCCCGGTTTGGGCCATGGCAGTCCCCGGAAACGCCAAAGGGGGGCCCGGGAGAGTCAGGGGATGCCCCCCTCGGGAGTGCATACAGTGCAAAAGATCGCGGACAGGGCTCGGCCCACCGCAGCGGGACCGCTGAGGCCCTGTCCCGGCTTGCGTCTTTTCCCGGTCCCCTTTTCGAAAACTGGGGGGAAAAGACGTAATTTGGGAAAACCGACGAAAGCGGGGATGCCTGAAATTAAATTTTCCACATGTGTTTTTTCATAGTTTTGATCCCTTTTCGGGTGTGAATCTAAAATTTTTTTAAGTCCCAAAGGGAAAAATACGGGAAAACTTTTTGGAATGGGGAAGGTGTGCCCAAAAACCTTTTGGCCCGGGAAATTATTAAAAATTCCCAAGTACTCAAAACAGCCCCGGCAATTCGGAATTGTTTTTTGCTGCCTGTGGTGTGGGGGTTGTAATGTGGGGTAAACAAAGGGAAAAAAATTTTTGTGAATAATTTAATGTAGAGCCCCCAAAATGAAATTAATGTGAGGGGGTTGGAACCATAAACCCTGTAAAAGTTTTTTTAAAGGGTTAATAACATTTTAACAGGGGGCCCCGCTCACTCCCAAAAATTAACCCAAAAGGGCCCTTAAAAAACACCCAGTTCAGTGAGTGAAAAATTTTGGGGGTTTTTTATTTTCTCTCAAAAAACCAGCCAATTATTTCTAAACCTTGGCAACCAAAATTTGTTTTACAGCCCTAAGTGAAAATGGAAAAGTTGTTTTTATTTTGCCTTTTTCCCCTTTTTGGGTTTTCATAAAAATTTTTTGCTTACAAAAACCCTCAGGCGGGGAAGGGAGGGGCAGGTTCCACCCCAAGAACGGGCCCCTCCCCCATGGAAAATTCAAAGTTTTTGGGAGTGCGGGTGCTCGCGTCATATCCAGAGTTGAGTTCGGGGCCACATTGCTGAAAAGAGGTTAAGAGGGGGGGAAAAAGCCCAGCCCTGTGAGTTTTTTCAGCCCAAATAAAACGTAAAATGCAAAAAAAGGGATTGCAGGGCTTTTTCATCCAAGAAGGAAGCCTTTTTTTTAAAGATGATGCACAAGAAAGCCCACGGGGACAATTTGCTGAAGACAAGCAGACTAAAGACATAAATTACTGGAACCATGTCCTGTGGTCTGATGAGACCAAGAGAAACTTATTTGGTTCAGATGGTGTCAAACTGTGGGAGCTACAGTTCATACAGGAAACCAAGGATGCCAAAAAAAGTACTGTGGCATACTTGAAGCCCGGCCCTGAAACCCCCTTTTCCTTTTTGGGGCCCCAGGGCAGTTTTTCCCAAAAAATTTAAAAAAGAACTAAACACACCCCCTAGATGAGCCCTTGGGCCCTTTCTAAAAAAAAATGAGGGGGTTTAAAAGGTTTCTACCCCACAAAGCTGTCCCCCGACCCCAAACCTATTGAACGTTTTGGGGGCTCCTCCCAAAACACAGAGGAGAATTTCAAGATTTTTTAATATCCACCAGCTCCCGGGGATGTTCCCATTTTTATGGGAAAGGGAAAGGAAGATATTTCCCCGTGGTTAAAAAAGTGAACCCCTATTAAATTTTATTTCCCCAAGAAGTTTTAAAGGGAGTGCTGGAAAATAATTTGGGGGCCACACAAAATTTTTGACACTTTTTGGGACAATTTTGTCCCAAATTTTTATTTTTGGAGATTTCTTGCTTTGTTGCCAAACGGGTTTTGACATTTTGGCTGTGGGGTTTTTTTTGGGGGGGCACACCCAAAAATTTCTCTGTTAAACAAACTGTACACAAATGCTTTACATTGTCCTTTTAAATGTTTATATATATATAAATATTTTTTTTATATATATAATTATATATATATATTTTTTCCCAAAGGAAAACCGCAGCCTCCCTTTTTAAAAAAAAAGCAAAAAGACTTTATTCCAACATGGGCCAATTCGACTTTTTTTCTACAAGAGCCCTTCTTCAAGCAATTACAAGGTGAAAGTGCCAAGTATAAAAAGGGGGTGTTATCATGAATATACAAATTATAATTAAAGTGTACAATTTTGATAAATATACAATCTCTCTTTTAAATACAGTGATTAAAATATCAATAGTGTTTCATTTAATGTTTATAATTAAAAATGTATGAATGCAAAAACTGCAATACATTAATAAAGTCCTCTTGAACAAATACAATAATAGTTGATGCATCTTATACTACTTAATATAATTTATAGTGGTATGGGGGCGGATCCACAAACCCTCCATACACCAAATTATATGAATATGTATAAAATCAAAACCATAATGCTCACATGAGATAATCCTGAACTCGGCGTTCTGAGCGCTGTAATGCACATGTCCGGAAAAGCATACGTCACAGGCTGCTGGGAAGACACTCTATCTCAAAGGAGATACTTGCGCGTGCGCACTAATAATGAAAGAGACGGCGGCCATTTTACTAAAGGGAAAGCCAATACTGAGCGCACCTAGATATTAAAACCCACTTTCGGGCTTGCGCAATGGCTTAACCAGAAACATATAAGCCATCTTTAATAGGGAAGTATGCTATCTATATTGAAAGCCGGCAGTAAACATGTAAACTATGGCGATATTATGGAATAATATATAATGAGATATTACAAGAGCCAGAGTATACAATATACTGTAAAAAGGGAGAAAGTGTATAGAACACCAAAATTAACCCATATACGATGAGCAACTTAAGTGAACCGCAGTGAGCATAGTACCAAACCCATCAAAAATATGACAAGGAAAGGGACTCGCGCATCATGCACACAACAGCCTTAAATTGGCAAACTCCTTACCTTTAAAAAGTAACTGGAGGCTCAATATAAATGTATATCTTTGCCAGCTAAATTAAGATAGTACCTAAAGTGTATAAGTTATCCCTGAGGAAGAGATGTACTACCCTTACAGCCCAAGTGACAAAGAGAACCGGACACGAGCAAATAGCGCAATTGACCGAGAGTAATTTTTATTTAAAAAAATAATAAGAATAAAAACCAAATTTTCTTAAAAATACAGAATGGAGGTGATGATTCCTATCCCCATCCACGTATCTAAAAAAAAGGAAGAAAAAAAAGGAAGAAAAAAAGAACAAAATGAATAAAAAATAATAATATAAGCACATTCACCTAAACTGAATCAGAGTAAAGGGAACCTCTAAAGATAGGGCAAACTACCTAAGCATTTTCTGGGAGATCTTAAAGTCAACATTCAATCCATTGGGTCTCAGCACATTTAATGTATAAATCCATTTTAGTTCTTTTTTCTTTAATGCTGTAATCCTATCACCTCCTCTCCTCAAAGGAGCTACATCATCTAACACCATGCATTTAAGTTCCCATTTTAGAATGGGCCCCGCCCTCTGTGAAATGTTTAGATACTGGTAAATCTAAACGTTTTTTTTCTGATCGTATGGCGATGATTATTCAGCCTGGTCTTAAGATCACAAGTGGTTTCACCCACGTAAATGAGTTTACATGGGCACCATAATACATACACTATCCAAGAAGAATTACAAGTATAGTAAGAATTGATGGTACATTTTTCATTAGTGCCTAGATGAAAGAAACTCTCCCCTTTGTTAATGATCCGACAATTGACGCAGTTCAAACACGGATACGTACCATGTTTATGTGTACCAAAAAAAGTTTGTTTGGGTTTAGATAATCTAATTTCATTTTTAACCCAAACCCCTATCCTTTAAGTTAGTAGTCTTCTATAAGACATCAAAGGAATGATGGAACCCGGTTATTATATATAAAGTCCAAACCATCGTAAGACACAACCGTGAATTTTGAGGGCTTGGATACAGCTAAGCCCATCAGGCAAGAGAAGAGGTATTTTAGGTACCTTTATTGTAGAATATGTTTATTGTAGAAAGCACATGTTAGCAATAACAAACAAGGTAGCAATAACAAAACAAAGCTCCGCCATTGAGCACTTTTTTTAAGGTGCGTTCCCTCACTAAACCTTTGTAGCCAAGTGGGGTTGCCCTAAAAACACTGGCCTCCTCAATGTAACTTTTCCAGCCAAATGCCTAACCCGGTTGCAGCCCTCCCCAGTTCGCTGACCTGCGCTTTAAAAAAAGGCCCGGTAAAAAACCCGTCGTGGAAATGGGGGGTAAACCCACCCAACTCTTTGCTTTCTCCCTGAAAAGTCACACCAGTATGGTGAAATTTTTTAAAAAAAACCTAAAGCCCATCTCTTTAGAATTGCCTTAACCTACAATAAAACCCCGAGCAACCTCTCCACAAACAGTTCCCCCCACCTCTGTCTCTTTCCCCCTTCTTTAATTTTTACGGTCCCCATATTTTAAACTATGATCTTTGAAGTGAGAAAACCCCTTTTAAAGGTTGTTAATAGGGCAGTTTTGACAAGGGCCCACTTGATCTTGTGCTAGCATTTTTGTTTTTCTTTGTGATGGCTAGTTCCCACCATTCCATAGGGAAACATTAAAGTTGTAGCGCAAGTTACAGTAATACTGTAGTTCTACAATAGCTTATAGACACCCCATCAGTTGTGTCACCATGAGATCCTAGCCTTAATAATGAAAATACTAGCATTTTATTATTTTTCTTTGAATACGAACCACAAATAATGATTAGTATTATCTGTAATCATAATACATATTTAATTTTATTTTAAACACACATTCAAATACCTGACCTTAGCATATTTCAGTTTAAGAAATTATTATTTATATAATACATAAAAAGGCAACCATTTTGTAGATTTTGCTGCAAAAAATAAGAAAATAGACAAAATATATAGAAAGAAATCAAGAAAACTGGAGATAGAAAACAAACATGGGTTTTTTTAAAAGGTTATTAGATTTTTAAAAAAAATCAAAAATCCAATTTTTTGGCAGCAATGCCTTTGCACACTTTCTCCCCCTTTTTGTTATGAATACCTAGGGAAATTTTGGTTTGAAATTTAAAAAAGACTCCCCTTTCCAGAAGGAAAAGAGTATTGAATTATAGGAAATCATTCATGCATATAAAAGAGGTGTTGCCATAGACTTGGTAACCGCGCCATTTTAAAATTGGAGGGTCATTTCAGTTGCACTGTAAACAGCACACTATGATCACAGTAGATGAGGTGAAATGGTTAAGGATTATTGGAGCACTCAGTGCTCTTGATTTTATGTATATAAATAATGGCAATGAATACTATGTAAATAGTTATTAGTATCTGACATATACTTGCAGCTGCCATAGATGAATAGGTTATTATACTACATTATATTTTCTGATGTTAAAATGGTGCTTTAAAAATAAAACTGTAAATGTCTATTGTTCAACAGCCTCATATTCACGTTATTACCAATAAAGTGTGTAACAAAGTAGAGAAATTATAAATAGGGGAGAATATTTAACTAACCACAATTTTGCAAAAGACGCTACTACCCTTAATTGTTAATTATGCGGTCCTTATATAAGAAGACTGGGGAAAGTAGTTTTGTAGATATCACGGAAATAAAACTGCACATTTAGCTAAAAAAACAAATAAATAAAATAGCAATCAGTTTGTAAAATACCACTATCATATTATAACACATATACATGTATGCAGAAATTATGACCGTGGGTATTTGCTCATAAAATTCCATAGAATCCAGTACTAATAAAAAATAGTGTGTTTAAAATTGGATTCATGCTTGTACTTCTTGATGCAGTTTTTTCACTTTAAAGATAAAGTCAGGAATTGCTGAAAAGGGAATGAAAAGACTGAAAGAAAGATGATCCTTTGTATGTGTCTTCTTTTTGAATTTACTCAGGAGCCCTTCTGTATGAGCATCCTTGCCTTCAATGCAAAATAAAACCCAACAGAAGAATTTTAAGTATCTCATATG
>JAODAL010015732.1:0-25000 GCA_025379985.1 Phyllomedusa bahiana | reverse complement strand
CCTGCAGGCATCGGGGAGCGGAGGAAACCCTCCGCACATCCCCGTGCTGCTTTAACCCTTCGGATTGCGGCGGTGCGTTAACCCGCCCAGCGCAATCAAAGGATCCCTATGCTCTGTCGGGGTGAATACAGACACATCCCAGGGGTGAACCCGACAGTGCCCGTGGGGTGGGATACGGATGCACCAGTCAGCTCTGGGGACCTAGCGTTGGCCCCAGAGTTGTGTCGCGTGTGTATGTTGAACAGTGTTAGGAACGCCACTGTTGCTGTCATAATCATCTACTGCCAGTGTCAGACTGAGCCACAGATTAGCATGTTTTAGCATATATGAATCATATGCAATAATAAATTACTAAGTGTTAAAAATTTTTTTAAAAAAAATGGTTAAACAGTCTCACCATTAATGGAGTCGCAAAAAAAAAGTACAAAAACAAAATAGAAAAAGTGTAAAAAAATAATCAGAATTAAAAAATAATAAATATATAATAAAAATAAATTTTTAATAAAAATAATTGTTACATAAATTACACGCAACAAAAAACTACACTATTTGGTTATCAACACGAACGTAATAACCTGTAGCAATTATCGAAACTTGTTTTTAAGTGTGAAATGTTAATGGTTGTAAAAATAAAATGAAAAAAAACACATAAAAAATTTTTGGAAAATACTAAAAAAAATAATACTGATTTTTTTATAAGTGTACTTATTAACTATTCACTTGTGTAAAGTTACAACTCTGTCTTGAAATATAAATACGAGGCCTCATACCAACTGCGTCATTTGATAAAAAATAAAAGTTACAACGTTTACAATGCTAGGAGGCCTAATAACTAGAAAAAATGTTCTGAGTTCATGTTAACTACTTTTTCAGGCGGGTCGGCTTTAGGGGTTAAAAGACTCTGCTGTTTACAGCTAGCTTCAGGCTTCCACTTCATGTTTAGGCTGTGTGTGGTTCTACAGTAGTGATTGACAATTCAGGTCTGCTGTTACTAATCCATTGTTGATGGAAGATTTTTAACAGCAGGTTACAAGGCTACAGAGCTCTAAAAGATTAAAGTTTGATAGTAAGACAGATAAACAAGCTCTGCCCTGCTGATACAACCTAGAAGCCTAAGGAATCTACCGTAAACAAGCAGGAGATAAAGGCTTCCCTAACTTTAAAAGGTAGCAAACTCAGAACAGGAATGTATTTGGTAATAATGTTTATTTAATTTTGCCTACATGTTTAAAGTTAATTAATGACTTGGGAATACCACTTTAATATTTTGTTAAAGGGCATGTATCGTTAGTTCAGACACTACTGTTACATTTTTGTTTGCTATCTTATTTATAAATATAAGTCAGTTTAGTTCACCATTCCAGCCAGGCATCTCATTATAATCATAGGCAGGACAACAAGATAAATTAACACATCTTTTAAGAATCTGGTAGGCAACAATCGCCAATAAATCCACAGACCACGGTGTCGATTTACACATCAACCTTGATGCACTTTATTGTCCACTCTAGGGTTACCCTCCAATATTTTTCATTTAGGTCTAGCAGTGATGCAAATCTCTACATCTGTCTTACAAAGAAATGCTCGGTTCCTACAACGCAGAGAACTCGAGCAGAAGGAAACTTAAAGGAGCGCAACTGTCTGTATTATCGACAATACATTAGAAAAGACAGTCAGTTTTCAAAAGCTGCTAACCCTTATCGAGCTTGTACAATAAATGGTACACAGCTCATTGACAGCTCAAAAGGGGTTAGGGGGCTGGGACGCTAAGCAGCTGTAGTAACGATCCACTCCCTATCAGCAGCCAGAATCCTCACGAACTCACAGCCACATTAGGCTACGGCTTGTAGCTCAAGGAAACAATTAGATCAAACGAAGTGTATTAAATAGATCAGGGATAGCTTAAAAAGTGCCTTGGGTAAAAATCACACAAGCTTTAACAACCAACATAAATAATTAGGTGGTTTCTATTATATTAGAGATATGCACAGTAATGGGACGCGTTTCGCGAGAAAACACTCAATCGCATCATCAAGGCCGTTTTGCCTGATGCCTGTCGATGAAGCAGAGTGCGTTTTTCTTGCGAAACGCGTACAACCCATTAATGCATTTTAATTTATTTAACCAAACCTATATTTTTGTTGGATTTAAAGCTTTTGATTTTTACACTAGCACTTCTTTTGGGATCCCTGTCTTTTTTAAATATCTACATTGGAAACAAATATAGCACCTATCTACAGAAGAATAAAAAAACAGGGGCGCAAATACAATTGGGAAAATAAAACGACGAAAAAAAAATGTTTTTTTTTTCAACTCATAGTGCACTGTATTAAAATCTGATGATACAAAAAAAAGTGATGCATTTTCATTAACTAAAAATAACATTGTTACATATTGACAGTTGTCTCAATCTCTTTGACACCCCCCCCCCCCCCCCCCCCCCCCCCCCCCCACATTGCGCTTATACATGTTGCAACATTACAAACCCAACTGTAATGGGAACTAATGGTATACACCTCTCTGGTGGCCGTTCGTGAATGGGAAGGGTTGTGATCTTTCTTAATAAAAAATGTATTACATTAAAATTTCCTATTTTAATATTGCAGTAAAAGAAAGACATGATAAATATATATTTAGATAGATAGATAGATAGTTACATAGTTACATAGTTACATAGTTAGTACGGTTGAAAGAAGACACGTGTCCATCAAGTTCAACCAAGGGTGGGGAAAATGTGGGTGATGGGAGAGAGACAAGGACATTAAGCCCAGCCTCACCACTGGTTAATACCCTGGAACCCACTAGGCAAGAACCAATCTGCTCCAGCGGAGACTGTATCTCTGACCCCCTTGGCTCCACCAGCCAGATCCAGAATTTTACATAGCTACATACGCATTAATATTCTTTAGTTCCAGATGGTTATCTAAGCTTTTTTTAAACTCTCTACAGTTCCTGCTGTGACCAGCTCCTCGGCAGGCTATTCCACAGATTCAAATTCTTACAGTGAAGAACGCTCTTCTCCTCTGGAGATTGAATCCTTTTTTTTCTCTAGTCAAAAAGGGAATGTCCCCCTTGTCTTTTGAGGGGCTTTCACTTGAAATAATTTTCCCCCTTTACTTTTTGTAGGGCCCATTTATATATTTATATAAATTATATCATGTCCCCCGAAGCCGTATTTCTCAAACTAAATAAGTTCAATTCTACTAACCTCTCCATAACTAAGATGCTCCATTCCCCTTTTTGTTTGGGTTGCTCGTCTCTTGTACTCTCTTTTAAGCTCCATTACATCTCTTCTAAAACTGGGCCCAGAACTTGGACAGCAATTTTTCTAAGTGAGGACGCACCAATGCTTTGTACAGTGGTAGAATTACATCCTTGTCCCGCTAGTCCATGCCTCTTTTAATATACGCCAATATCTTACTTGCCCTAAGGGCAGCTGATTGACATTGCATGCTGTTTCTGTAGTCTATATCTACAAGAAAGCCCAGATCTTTCTCATAAGCGATTCTCCAATTTTTTCTCCCCTGGACAAAAGATGCCTGTAGATTATTTCTCCCCAGATGCAGAACCTTACATTTATCCACATTAAAACCCCATTTGCAAGTGGATGCCAAAGCATTCAGTGTGTCCAGGTCTGCTTGCAATTTATGAGCATCTTCCATAGACTGCACTATCCTGCATAGCTTGGTGTCATCTGGAAAAATTGAAACCGTGCTATTGATCCCTTCCACTATATTGTTAATAAATACATTAAAAAAGAGAAGACCTAATACTGAGCCCTGCGGCACACCACTCACAACCGGAGACCACTCAGAGTAGGAGTCATTTGCCACCACTCTCTGAGTACGATCCAGCAGCCAGTTTTTAATCCAATTACACACTGTTATCTCTAATTTACCCAACAAACGCTTATAAGGGACAATGTCAAATGCCTTTGCAAAGTCTAAAAACACAATATCCACAGCTGCCCCGCTATCCGACTTCTAAAATCACCTCCTCATAAACAGATCAGATTTTGGGCTGACAGCTTTCTGGTCCTTAGTAAATCCATGCTGGGCAATCACTAATAATATTGTGTTTGTCAACATACTCCTGTATATAGTCCCTTTGAGCCCCTCAAACATTTTCCCCACAACAGATGTTTAAACTTTCTGGTCTTAATTACCTGGGCAAGACTTGGAACCTTTTTTGAAGATGGGAACTACATTTGCCTTGCGCCAGTCTCCTGGTACTATACCAGTCACCAGGGAATCTCTAAATATCATGTACAGGGGCACAGAGATAACGAGCTGAAACTCTTTAAGAACTCTTGGGTGAATGTCATCAGGGCCGGGGGCCTTTGTTCACTATTCAGTTTATTTAACTTGGCTTTTACTTTTTCTACACTGAGCAATTTAATTATAGCAGATGATGAATTAACAGTAGTGCCACCACCCTACTTCTGCACTTGGCCCACCCCCATCAACTCTATTTCGTTGATAGTATATACTGAGCTGAAAAACCTATTTAGTCCCTCCTGCCTTCTCTGGTCACCAGTGACCAGCTCCCCATCACAAGTTTTTAGGGTCCTACTTGCTCTGACTTTGGCTTTTTGGCATTTATATGCTTAAAGAATTTCTTGGGGTTAGTCTTGCTGTCCGTGGCACTTTGCTTTTAAATTTTTCTTTTAGCACTTTTTTGCAGATTTTATTAACTCTCTTAATAAATTTTTAAAGGCTGATGCGACCCCTCTGACTTATATTTTTTAAATGCCCTTTTTTATTGTTTATTTTCCCTCTTAACAGAAGGTAGAAGCCATGTTGGTTTAGTTTTAATTGCCTATACTTGTTACCCATAGGAATATATTTTGCAATAAATTTCCCCAAAGTATATTTAAAGCTCCCCCACTTGGCTTCTATATCACTATTTGCTAATAGCTGCTCCCAGTCTAGGTCCTGTATTGCATCCCTCAATAAAGAAAATTTGTCCCTTTTAAAATTAAATGTTTTTGCCTTCCCTCTCTGTTTTTCTTTTTTCCAGTTTACGCTAAAAAATGAATTATATTGTGGTCACTGTTCCCAAGATTTTCAGAAAACCGTGACCGTTCCGACCCAGTTCTGCTTTGGGTTTGAAATTACCAAAATCCAACAGAGCATCACTTCTAGTGGGTTCCTCCCAAAACTGCCCCATAAAATTATCCTCTAACAAAATTGAGGAACTTCCTTCCCTTTTCAGTTGATGCAGGGAACCGTAACCCCAGTCAATGCCTGGGAAATTAAAGTCACCCATTATTACACTTAACTGCCTGTGCTGCCCACACCATTTGATTATGCATCTGTTCTTCTATCTCCTCAGTGATGTTCGGGGGTCTATAAATTACACCAAAAATAATAAATAGATAGATAGATTAGGGATTCCACCGACTTTATTGGTAAATTGCAGGACCTTGAGGTCCCCCATGGTGCCATTTTGGCATCATTCGATATTGTCAGTCTTTATACCTCTATTCAACATGAACTTGGCTTAAAAGTTATTGAAAGGGTTTTGTCTTTGGCACAATTTTCAGAACTAGGCAAGGATTTTCTATTATCTTTACTTCAGTTGGTCTTGACATGCAATTATTTTATGTTTGATGAAATTTTTTTTTTTACAGTTAATGGGTACAGCCATGGGCACCAACGTGGCGCCCACATATGCTAATCTTTTTGTTACATTTTTTGAGGAGGACTTTGTCTATGTGTCCCACCATTTCTCTAAGGTTTTGAGATGGTGGCGATACATAGACGACGTCTTCCTGGTGTGGACGGGTTCTTTGGATCAATTGATGGAGTTTCATGCTTTCTTAAACTCAGTTAATGTTGATTTACAGTTTACTTTAGTTCATTCTGTCCACAATATTCATTTTTTGGATATGAGTGTTTTTGTCCCAAATAATCGATTAATTACAGATTTGCATGTGAAAGAAACTGACAAAAATACTTTGCTTCATTTTACGAGTTTGCATCCTCGTTTTATGATAAAATCACTCCCTTACAGCCAAATGTTAAGAGCCAGACGGATAGTTGAGGATGAACAACAGCTTAACTCCACCTTAAATATTATGAAAAATAATTTTAAAATAAGAGGTTATCCAGAGTATGTATTGGATCAACAATTGGAACGAGTTCGATCAATACCACATACACAGGCCCTTCAATATCGGTGCAAGGATAATTTAGCCAAACGTATGGTTTTTGTATCTACATTTAATGAGAAAAGTTCACAGATTAATAATGTTATTCGAAAATATTGGCCAATTTTGAAAAATAGTTTTTCCAAAATTCAAGATTTCCAAATTGTTCCCCTATCATCTTACCGCCGGCCCCCCTAATCTTCGTGATGGTTGGTTAAATCCATGGTCCCAATTAATCGTGGTGTACAACGTACTATTACAGGCTCTTCTAGAGTGGGCAGTTTTCCTTGTCTTAGCTGTGTTAATTGTTCATTCATGCAAAAAGGTTCTTTTTTTAAACATCCAACTAGTTTGGTGGAATATAAGATTAATTTTTTTTCTTACTTGTGCCTCTGATTGGGTCATCTATGTGCTATGGTGCCCTTGTCAAGCTTTTACTCGTGAGGTGAGACTAAATGTGACATTGTACTCGTTTGAATATGTTCATTAGATCATACATATACGTAAACAATAGACAGGCAATGTCTTCCTGTGTTTCAACCACACTTTTGCAGATCTTTGGACATTCTGAACTTCATGATCTCTGGAATTTTTGTCCAAATATGGTCCCGTATGCCAGAAACAAGGAACGGGGGGGGGATAGGACATTACCACTTTTAAAAAAAAACGAGACACTTGAGTAGGTGTTTTTAATCTCAATACTTTGAGAAACCAGTGGGTGTCTTAATGTTAAATTTAATATTTCTGCGGAACATGTCAATAATTCTATATTGGAGTAAAGCGTTGCTTTAGTATAAGCTTTGTGTTTTATTTTTGTATCTTTTCTGTGTTTATTTGTTAAATAATTCTTTTTTCTTTTTTTTCTTTAGGGTTTTCTTTGGAATTTGCTTAGCCCGAAGATGGTTGGACCTCCTCTCCATTGAAGTCGTGTCATTATTAGATGTATAAAGTAATGATTTTTTAATTGTGTCCCTGTCATGCCCTATACTTACTAGTGGAATGTATTGTGATTTTGTGAATTAACAGCTCTTGGAACTATATTGTTATCCATCACGATTTTGAAAGCACTATTACGTGTTGGAGAACACTTTTGGCCCCTGGATGGATTTTTCTCTAGCGAATTTGCTGTCGTTTATTTTGTGTTCTAGGTTTGCTTGATGGGAGTTATGGTGTTAATGTCCCCTTTCGTAGGTGGGTTGCGCCGCATTGAGGTATCCCACATGGTTTTAACCCCTCCCCCGACTATGGGTTTGCCGTCTATTTATTGCTATTATGGCTGGGTTTTATGTGCTCATGAATATTAACTTATGACACGAAACCACGACTGTTGAGTGTTGCTCAGATGGACTGGCCGTGCCTAGGGATTAAGGTCCGGGCATGCGCTGTACCGATCTTAAACGGTCGCTGATGCGTGTACGTGTCTTCTCAGCTAGTATTTATTTCTTACTTGGGATGCGCTGTTTGACTCCGAGTGTAAGACCCGTTCTGTTTGGGCACGGGAGCATACACACGTTATTCCTAAGCAGTATGAGGTTATGGGCTATGGTCGCAGTTCACATCTAGGGACGGCGACATCAGTCGGCTTGTGTGGTACAGTCTCCAGTGAGTTTGTTTACATTCTCTATGCTTATACTTATTATGTATTTTTGTTTATTCATAGTATTGTATTTTCGTATTTTTGTTAAATGGTTGTATACATTCTTTTATTGAACGAAAATGCGATATTTATTTCTTGTGTCTTGCGATTTCACCTATATCTCTCGTTTTGATCAAGTATGTTATTCTTTACACTTAAGTGTGTGTCTAATTATTGTTATTGTATTAGCATTGTGTATAATATGTAACCACTCATTTCAACTTGTAGAAATTATGCTTGGACCCGAAAGGTTCCGTTGAGGGAGCAGGAAACGTTCGCTTATGGGTTTGATGGAGGAATAACCCACTCTTACACCATTCATTTCTTCTTGGAAGTGCCACGTGGATGCTTCTTCTGGTCCTGTATTTAGAGTTTTCCACTCTTTCTGCTGGCACCCACTGTTTTTGCTCTTTGTTTCTTCTTTGTGTGCTGCTTTTTTTCTATATTTTTAGATAGATAGATAGATAGATAGATAGATAGATGATAGATGTCCAAGTTTATTATTCAGATAAAACTAACTTTAAGGTATGGCCACATGGCAAGTGTAAAATGCTGCTTGGATTCTGTTTAAGAATCCGGACGATATTTTATTGTCTTTTCAGTGGTTTTGGAGGATGGTTCTGAGCGTGGTTTGTGGATTCTGTTGTCCCTGTTAACCACTGAATAGCACAGCTTTCACCTAAAACCGGACAGAAAATTGTGCATGTTCCGAGTTTTTTGGAACGCCAGCGGTGTGAAAATCCGCCCAGTAGAAAATCGTGCAGTGTAGACTACTGGACAGATTTTCTATTGACGTCTACAGGGATGACTGATAGTCGATTTTCAGATGGTTTTCAAATCCAAAATCCATCTGAAAAACCGTCTGAAATCCATTGGTGTGGCGCTACCTCTTAGACATTACTAGACATGCGTAATAGTACCTGTAGGTCGCGATAGTGTTAAACTAAGTCTAAGACTTTCTTTGTTGTCCACAGCAACCAATCAGATCTCTCTTTTAAATTTTTCAGAGCACTGTGTGAAATGAAAGGGGAGCACTGATTGGTTGCTTGGGCATAAACGAAAGTCGTTTAGGGTGCGTTCACACCAGCATATTGGACAAAGTTACGGTCCGGTGTTCCCAGGCCGATTTGTAGCCAGCCAGAAACGCCATTGGTTTGCGGCCGTCCACCGACAAGGCCGCCGGGGGGGGGACGGAATGTTTCTCCTGCGATGAGCGGAGGAAGGGAAGTGTGCCCTTCCCCCCTCCATATGAGGTGTTGTATGCTGTCTGGAAACCGGACAGAGAGGTAGATGAATATGCTGAAGCGTTTCGTTGTGGACTGCGGCCCTTAGCGTGCGGGAAACAATCCGCGCAACTCTGGAAAACCCATGCAGTGGGGACTTCCGCCACGGGTTTTCCATAGAGCACAATTGTGCTCATTTTTGGGCCCGTTGTTTTACCGGCGGTCTGAAAAACCGCAAAACGGTGAAAAAACCAGATGAAAATCTTGTTGTGGGATCATGACCGCTGTTATGTAGACCCTAAACCTCTTTTCATTACATGGTGACACACAAATGAATTATTACTTAGACTTCTGTTACTGGATTCATCTAAAATTACAACAATCTGTAAGGATAGGACTGACAGAACTCAATTTAAGCTTAGAATTTCTAGACTATCGACAACTGACTGCCTCTTTCTGTGTTAAAACCCTTATGCGCCTCATAACATTAGATTAAAACGGGAAAACAAAACATGAGAAAAAGTATTACTACTGAGCCAGTGCCCCATACTGCATTGTTGTAATGTACTAGGTCTACACAGGTGGTCTGCAGAATATGCAAAAAATAAGAAAATCACAGCCAGAAAACACAACAATTCTATCACTCTGCTGACTGTCTGTTTTGGAGAATACTTGTATTTACCATGAGATAATAATTCTTGTGAAACTTCACTTAAAATTCAACATTGTGCTATTCCTCTCTGAAATTAATAAACATTCTGAGACCTTGATGTTACCAGTTTGCTTGTTAAAGACTTATGTCCCTACACAGTGACAATGTCTAGTCATTGCGGACAGTATCAGTCTTGTTATCTTACTACAAGGGAGTGGTAACAACCAGTTATCAGTTACGGTAAGAATACATCAGTTTTGAATTGATTGTTAACCCCTTACCGCCACAGTCAGTTTTGACCTCCCTGATAGAGTTTTTGAAATCTGACATGTCACTTTATGTGAGAATAATTTTCTGACACTTTTACCTTATCATGTGATTCAGTACTGTTTTCTCGTGACAAAATTTGGGCGACATGTTGAACTCATGCACATCGAAGAAGTGGAATAGGTCGAGTCTCATTTTCAGTGTCATATGAGACAATTTTTAAAGAGGAAAAATCGGTCTAAAAAATAAACTGCTTTATTAAGTATAATTAGAAAGATGTATGGATCTATCTCGAAGAGCTCACAAGACACTTTGGGGAGGAAACAACAAACGCCACATGGGTCGGGACAGAAGTAGTTATATATAAAACCTGGCCTATGTAAACCTTAACTATACCACATACCTGAACTGAAAGAAATACTAGGATAATCGCCTGGCCGATAAGGCTCCGTTCCTCGTCCGCTCAGCCTAACCTAATTGAAAAAGAACACCTGTTTTCTCTATGGTCCCGTCCCAATCATGTTTCAAATCATCCTGACATCATCAGGGGGACAGTCTGGTAAGTATAATTGGACCACCAGTCTCTGGGTGTAATAACCAAATAGTAAGTGGCCTGCCAATAGATTGCAGAGGAAGAGACAAAAATTAAGCGGTTTAAAGATAAATACTGATGGTAAGTTACTGTTGCGCAGACGACAACATAATACCATGCCGTGGTTGACTAACAAAAAGAGGGGACACACCTTCGCTTTCATCTGCATAAATGCACCTTTGTAGGTTTGCAATGCAATACCAGCAAGACCAAACAGGTATTGAGTTTCAAGAACTAGTAAGTCATCTCCCGCGCCTGTACATATTTGGTAGGGACCTATAGTACATTTGTGTGTTGGGATCGATTTTCAGTTTTACGCAATGCACCTGATGCATGAAAGTGGTGTTTTCTTCTGCATTCAGTAAATGGTGTGTTAAGTTGACGCACCTTGCTCCTATGCTGTTTGAGGCTGCATTTCAGAACCTTAGAGGCGCATAAGTAATGCGGTATTTGTATTATAGTTATAGACAGGTGGAAATAAGAGAAGTCAATTGTAGATACGGCATGTTCAGGTGAATGGAAATAGATAATGTAGTCAAAATTGTTTAAATATAAAAATCTGAACAACGCATAGAATCAATGGGGGTTTTTTAATGTAAGATTTTTGTTTTAGCATTCTATTCATTTAAAGAAAACTTTTTTATAGGAGATATTTCTATAGATTTTTGGGGATTATTATATATCTTATATTAGATTGTTATTATGATCAATAATTTTTCACCGAAATTTAAATAATAAAATTTTTATACAGTTGATAATTATAATAAATTTGCTTTGTTATAGAATGTACTGGTGTAGAAGTTGAGTAATAGTGGAAATTTTTTCCTGCTTACAGCGAAATCTATCTCCAACTTTGACTCCTCAGACTCTAGTGGCAGAACCAATTGTGAATATAGGTCTGCCTGCGGTGTAGCAGGTAATGTCGGTCTAAGTTTTTGCCGACAATTCTTAGCTGTGTCTAATATTTCGTAGTAGAGATGGGTGAATTGATTCTAACTTAAGTGATTTGTTTAGAATTTCAGGAGAACTTTCGATTGTCTATGAACGATTGAGTCGAAGTTGTCGGGGTGATCGCGCAGAAATGGAGTGTGTTTTTGATTGATAATAATTGGCTGCGAGCACATGGCGTTACATGGGGATAAAGAAGTTCGATGGAAGGAAGAATAGGGCATAGTCCTTCATGAGATGTGCAGAGATGAAGCCAATCAGAGGACGGCAGGATTCGAGTGACAGTCATCTGCATATATAAGTTCCGGGAGCACCATGCTCGCTCCTCCACACTCCTCTCACTGTACTGTATAGGGAACGCTGCTCCTGTGTTCGCTGAGTCTCCCGTCCTCTTGCTGCTTATGATATCTCTTACTAAAGAACCTCACTTTTATACAGCGATTTCTTGGGGAGGGGAGTTCACAGCTTGTCCTCCAGAGACTGCTTTCTGCTTACGTTCCTAATTCTGATTTTGTTGGGGGTATTGGAACTGAAGTCCCTGTGCGTCCAATGCAGCTGCATATAAAATTTTAATGCTCTCTGTCACAGCACATTGAATATCCAAGGGTGATCTAACCCTTTTCCTGTTGTTTTCAGTTAAAGAAACGGGTTTTTTTACAATCCAAAAACCATTTAATTTTTGGTTGCCATTATTTTGCAAAATTAGACCCCGGGGGTTTAAATTAAGCATTGTTTGCGTTGTGGGCACAAAAAAAAAACGTTTTTTTCACTCCCAAAAAAAAATTTTGGCTGTAGATAATTCATATCCGAAGGTTTTAAAATTTCAAGTAGTGTTTAGGATTATTATCGACAAAGTTGAAATCGGCCGGTTTTTTGTTTGATCGGAAATTTTCGATCACGCGATAATTTAGGTGAAAATTCGCATAACTATTAAAATTTCGCGTTTCGGTGCTTCCCGTCATTTTGGCGGCCCGCAAATAGCTTAGAGAATAGGCGGGTGAGTGGGTGTGCGACTTTATGGGGGATGGTGTATGGTTGTGAGGGTGGAAAAATCAATGACCTGTTTTTTAAAAGAACAGCCCCTTTCCTGTTCACATTTTTTTTGTCTCTAAAAGGGAGGACGGCTAGGTCTTCTCAATACAGCTCAGCGAAAAAAATTCTCTTTGTTCACAAGACAACTATCTTTTTGTTGAACATTTTGACATAGGGATTAGAGAAATTTTTGTTTTTAGTTACTTAGGTGAAATTTTTAAAAAAGTCTACGCCAAAGCCCTGGGAAAGGGGGAGGTGGGGGGGGGGAGGGTGGGGGTGCGGCGAACCAGACAGACAGGCTGGGAGGCAGGCTTTTTAAAGGAGAGTGCATATGTGCGCCCAGATTGCTTTTACCCGCATTGAAATGGGTTTTTTTTAACAGTTTTTTGGCCGTTTTTGGTGAAATATTAGTTTATTTTGTGGCTTTACTTTTTAAGTCTTTTAAAGAAATGCGGTTATTTGATAGGTGCAAAACCACCTTTTTTATCTTACCGATTTAATTAGTTTTTTTTTCATTTGGGCAGCTCAGTTTTGTCAATGACCCACTTTGTCTTAAAAAGGATACAGAACTTTTTTAGTCACCGCGGGTGTATTTATGGGTGAAAAAACCCCCGTTTTTATCCGAAACAAAATTTAATTTTGGGGTTTTTTTTCATTTGGGCGGGGCCATTTTTTTTAAAAGCCCATCTTGTATGGTATTCCATACAGAAAATTTGTTGTAATTGGTGTTGTATTTCTACGTGCAAAAACCCCCTATTTTTACAGACACTTTAAATTCGTGTTTTTCATTTTGGGCAGCTCAAATTTTTTTCAAAAACCCACTTTTACTTACAATAGGGTACAGAAATTTTTAGCACGCAGGTGTATTTTATGGTGCAAAAAAACCACGTTTTTTATTATCCGTACACCCAATTTAAATTTCGTGTTTTTCACTTGGCAAAAGCCCAGCTTTGTTCAAAGACCCACTTTGTATTCAATAGGGTTTTCAGAATTTTAGTCACCGCGGTGTATTTTATAGGTGTAAAAACCACCTATTTATCATCAGTACACCCCATTTAATTTTTGTTTTTCCTTTGGGGGAGCCCCGTTTTGTTTAAAAGACCCCTTTGTCTTACATATATTTCCATACAGAAATTTGCTAGTAATTGTGTTTATTTCTAGGTGCAAAAAACACCTATTATTTTCGTACACAAAATTTAAAACGTGTTTTTCACTTTGGGGAGCTCAGTTTGTTCAAAGACCCACTTTGTACTTACAGTAGGATACAGAACTTTTCTAGTCACCGCAGGTGTAATTCATAGGTGCAAAAACCATCTTTTATTATGAGTACACAATTTAATTACGTGTTTTTCACTTTGGCGCAGCCCAGTTTTGTTGAAAGACCCATCTTGTACTTATATTACCATACATAAATTTGCTAGTAATTGCTGTTGAATTTCATAGGTGCAAAACCCACCTTTTATTATCTCTATACATTTCAAATAGGTGTTTTTTTCTACTTTGGTGCGGCCCAGTTTTGTTCATAGAGCCACCTTGTATTTAAATTTGAATGCAGAAATTTTGTAGTTACTGTTGGTGTATTTCATTGGTGCAAAAACCACCGTTTGTTATCTGTATAACTTTTAAATAGCTGTATTGCACGTGGTGCGGCCCTAGTTTTTTTCAAATAGCCACGTTGTACGACAATCCTGATAGAAAAATTTTCTAGCAACTTTTCTCGTTCGTCATTGCTGCAAAAAAAGCTATTTCTTATCCGTGTAACTTCTGAATAGTTGTATTGCGCTCGTTGAATCTCAGTTTGGCGCAGATAGTGCATTTGTATGATAGTTTGTTGAAAACTATCAATACCTAGTCCTACTGGGCAGTTGTAAATCCCTGGGACTGAAGGAAGAACCCTGTTGATTTTGTCTTACGGTTCTTCCACCAGCCCGCATTTCACAGGTATGCACTAGAAACATTACAGTTTCTAATCCTAGTTGGCTGTAGGAAATTAGGGGATTTAAGAATAGCTGTGATTTGCCGTCTTTTAATAAGAGACTGTCAAAACTCTTCCTTCCCTTTCCTAAATTTTTATCTTTCTGAACATGGAGCGAAATGCAAGTGGTAAGCGAGCAAAGAGGGGGGTAGGACATGGGGGGAGAGGTACGAGAGAAGGAGCTCCTTACAGTGCTGGCGACAACACGCATGCCAGCGGATCGTCGGTTGCAGGACCATCATGCCAGACATCGCGGGGTCGGGGCCCCTGTGAATCTCAGTAACGAACAGCGTCGCCAATCTGTTCTTCAGTAGTTAATGCAACCTGCATCCAGCAGTCTTACCTCCTCATCCCCCCAGTCACGGCCACAAATGTCATCATCAGCATCATCAGCATCCCCCCACCATGAAGCAGCCCAAATCTCAACTCGTGTACCCACCACTGTGGATAATCCATTTTCTGAGACCTTTTTGATGACAAAATCGGTTGGGGTCAGAAGCATGTTAAAAGATCAAGAGGCCAACGAGGATGATTTTGTCTGCTCTGACGCCCAGTTACTCTATGCCATCAGAGGAGGAGAAGGAAGCCGGTCAATCGGCAAAAATCCCGGGTGGTCGGCAACGTCTTGCAGTGCCTCTTGCTTGTAGTCCGCAGATCCTGGATGCAGAATGTCAGGACAACCAAGTCACCTGTGTTGATGATGATGACGACATTGCAGATCCATCGTGGTCTTTTCAGCAGAATTTGCTTGCGAGCGCTTCATCACTGGACGAGGAGGAAGACGATGGGGTAATGTCAGTATGGGTCCCGCCTCAAAAAGGGAGAGGGCGGTCGCAGAAGTCCGCTGAGATGATTCCGCCAGCCACAATCAGCGGAAACACCGCTCCTCGCTTATCGCCGTCGAAAAGGTCCAGGACCTCTCAAGCCTGGGCCTTTTTCGAGCAAGCCTCTGATTCACCCATCGATGTCATCCGCCTTTTCCGTAAACGAATCAGTAGAGGCAAGAATCTTAGGTGTTTTACCACCACCAGCATGTCTAGTCACATGCAGCGAATGCATGAGTTGAAATGGAGGCAACACTTGGCCAAAAAATGCCACACCGATGCCGGGCTTCCAACCACTGTCACACCCTCTGTCTCCGCCTCCTCCTACTCCGCCACCACCAAGCGTTCCTCAGCTGCCCAAGTCTCTCAGAGTCATGAGCAGGGATCAGCCTCCGCTTCAGCCTCCACCGTCGCCCGAGTTTCCACCAGCACCCCCAGAGACCCATCCTACCCATTCTCCTTCCACCAGTTTGACGACCTGCACGCCATACAGCGGCCAGTCTAGCAGCCAGCCTTCTGTCTTCCAGGATTGGGAGCAGAAGAAACACATTTTAACCCAAACCATCCCAAAGCCAAAAGCTTGAATGTCGGCATTGCCAGGCTTTTGGCCTTTGGAAATGTTGCCTTTCCCTCTGGTGGACATAGATGGGTTCCGCCACGTCCATGGCCCTTGCCTGCCCCAATACTAGATGCGAGTAGGCATTTCTTTGCCAGAAAAGCCGTCCTGCCTGGCCAGCCAGTGGTCTCTAAAATTTCAAGCGCGTTGTCTGATTGTGTTGGAAAAAGCCATCTGACCACCGACACATGGGCTAGTAAGCACAGCCAAGACCGCTATATCTCTGTAACAGATTACTAGGTGAGCTTGGTGGATGTCTCTGGTGGTGACGGTGGTTCTCAGGCTCGGCGCACGCTCTTCAAAACCGCAGGGATGGTGCAGGGTTCTTTCCCCCAAGGTCCTCTGGTGGCATCACGGGCCCAGAGAGACCAGGCCATGTTGAAATTAATCTGTCTTGGAGACCGTCAACACACAGGTCAGGAGCTGTGGACGGCTCTCCGCAACGAGACCAAGCGCTGACTGGGTGACAAGAACCTTGTGCCAGGCAAGGTGGTGTGCGATATCGGTTCTTCACAATTGTCAAAAGTGGCTCAAGGGTCATATTTTGAATTTTTGGGGGCATGTTGCTGTGAAATGCAGCTATACTACAGGTCCTATTGTAAAAAATGTTGTTTCTAACAGACATTTGTTCTTCACAATTGTCAAAAGTGGCTCAAGGGTCATGTTTTGAATTTTTGGGGGCATGTTGCTGTGAAATGCAGCTATACTACAGGTCCTATTGTAAAAATGTGGTTTCTAACAGACATTTGTTCTTCACAAATGTCAAGAGTGGCTCAAGGGTGATGTCAGAAACGGGAATAGGTAGGACACTGTTAATGGACACATATTGCAAAATGACTTGTTTTTGCAAGATCTTTAACATAGCTAGCAATCCCTGTAGTGAGACAACCCATTTAATACAATAAAAAAAGAGAAACAAAGACGTGGTGGGATTCCATCCGATTTTAAAAATGTGTTTTCTAGAATTAAACTACTAGAGTTTTAAGGCTTGAACAGATGTAGGTTACCCAGGACAGGGATAGTCTATGTCCAGTTCAACTAAAATGGTGGTTGAAAGACTCCTTTTTCCGGCACTTTTTAATCTGTGGGTCATGTAGGTTTAAGGGTCATGCTGTGGCCCAGGACAGGGATAGTCTATGTCCAGTGAAACTAAAATGGTGGTTGAAAAACTCCTTTTTCCGTCACTTTTTAATCTGGGGGTCATGCTAGTTTGGGGCTCATGCTATGGCCCAGGACAGGGATAGTCTATGTCCAGTTCAACTAAAATGGTGGTTCAAATCATACTGCCTTCAGGCACTTTTTAATTTGTGGGTCATGCAGGCTTAAGGGTCATGCTGTGGTACAAGACAGGGATAGTGAATGGTCTGTGACTTTTTTTCTGTGACTTTTATAACCTAATTGTGTTGCCTAAGATGTAGCACGTATCCAGTTGACTGTTGTGGATGTTAATTCCAGCTTCTCCAGCCTTGTTTGGGTGTAAGAATGAAGGTGTTGTTCCTCTCCCATAGACTTTAATGGTCATCGGCGATAATCTATTATGGAATATCGGAAATCTTCTTGATAATTGACTATATTGACTATCGACCCGATGACGATAGTCGACGTAATCGCTCATCATTATTATCATTAATTACAAGATTTTCTGTTGTTGTGTTCCGTAAAATACACGCCGTTTTAACATGCTACAAAGCTGGCAATTGTTGGCAGCATATTTCTTTTGCGCAATTTACAAGGGTTAACTAAGTATTTTTCTGCAGTTGTACTTAGTAAAAGAAACGTTCTTTTTCACCGTCAAAAAGAAATTTTGGCTGTAGCATAATTCATATCCGAAGGTTAATTACAAGTTCTTCTGTTGTTGTGTTCCTTAAAATACACGCCGTTTTAACATGCTACAAAGCTGGTAATTGTGGGCAGCATATTTCTTTTGCGCAATTTACATCCAAGTGTTAACTAAGTATTTTTCTGCAGTTGTACTTAGTAAAAGAAACTTTCGTTTTCAACCCCAAAGAAGAAATTTTGGCTGTAGCATAATTCATATCCGAAGGTTAATTAAGCCTGTTTGTGCTATTTATCAAACAGTGTCTGTACATTTTAGAACAAACAGTATGTCAGACAGAGAGGTGGCAGGCTCTTCAACTGCGAGTGGCAGTGGCACAAACATTCCTGGAGCAGGCCCAGGACGCAGCACAGCAAGGGGACGTCGCAGCAGGGGTCAATCGGTGAGGCCACAACTGCCACTGTCATCTAGCGGCTGTGTTTTGTTCAGCAACCCAATGTTTCTTGATTGGTTGACTAGGTCATCCACTTCATCCCAGATGACATCTGACAACCCCAGCCAAGAGTCGGTGGGAACGTCAGACACAACCCTTAGTTGGCATGGCCCGGGAGCGGGTCTGCGTCCCTCACCTGTCCTCAACCTGCCTCTGTCCCATCCGGTTCCCTCAGCCAGAGATCTACTATGTGGTCTGGGCTCAGTGCCACTATATAGCGAAGATGAACAATTTGAGGAGGGCAGTCAGCAGCTACTTGGCAGCGAAGAAATGGGGCCTTTATCCCCTGCTTCTTGCAGTAGGCGGCAAAGTATAGATGTGGAGAGTGGCATGGGAGGTCAGGTTGTGAGGGGTCAGCCTCTGCATACCAAGACCGATGACGAGGACTGCAGTGACGATGAAACACAAATAGATGATGATGTAGCCGACCATACTTGGGAGCCGGGTGAAGCAAGGGCTTTATCATCGTCAGAAGAAGAGGGCGTCAGCTTGCGTGTCAGGCAGTGGCACAGCCAGCAAGTGGGTTGTGTGGCCGTGAGTCAGCAGAGTAGCAACAGTCTGAGGTCGGGAGCCAAGCGGCCAAGAAATTAGCGTAACAGGGGTTCAGCGAGGCTGCGGCGGCAGTAGTCACTCAGTGCGGAGCGTTGGCGGTAAAATCAGATACTCGGCGGTGTGGCAGTTTTTTTTGCTAATACACCGGAGGAGCCGAATATGGGTATATGTAGAATCTGTGGGCAGGAAGTGAAGCGTGGCCAGGGAGCTAACGTTGGCACCACGGCCCTGCGTCAACACATGCAGCGTCACCATCCGGTGGCCTGGGAGAAACGTGGCTCAGATGTGGTGGTCCATCCTGCCGCCACAGCAACAGCATCAGCAGCACCCAGTGGCACGCATGTCATTGCAGCCAGTCAAGGCTCCACCACCTCTGCCGAAGTGAGCTGTTTCTCTTTGCCATCATCTCCCGGTCCAGATTCTCCTGCTCCTCGCTACTCATGTCGCCAGCAGTCGTTCAGCGAGGCGATTGCAAAGAGACAACAGTATGTGTCCAAGCATCCTAAGGTGCAGAAGCTGACCGTGCTCCTGTCCAAGTTGTTGGTACTGCAGTCCCTTCCTTTCCAAATGGTGGACTCTGCGCCGTTCAGAGAACTAATGGCTTGTGCCGAGCCGAGATGGAGACTTCCAAGCCGTAATTTCTTTTCAAAAAAGGCAGTACCAGCACTTCATAAATATGTAGAACAGAAGGTGGGCCAGTCCTTGAGCTTATCGGTTTGTTCCAAGGTGCATGGCAGCGCGGACGTCTGGAGCTATAACTAAGGTCAGGGCCAGTACATGTCCTTTACGGCCCACTGGGTGAATGTGCTTCCTGCTCAGGCACACAAACAACACAAACAATAGAAAGTAAAACTAAACCCAAAATAATTTTTTACTATATAAATCGTAAAAAGATTAAAAAAGAAAATGTTGACCCTTTAAAAAGTACAGAGGGAGAGACTATAGAGGGTGACGAGAAAAAAGCAAACCTATTAAACTATTTCTTCTCCACTGTATTACCGAGGAGGATGAGCTTCCTGTTGATGAGCAAAGGAAGGAAGTAAATTCCAACTTAAATGTTTCTTGTCTAACCCAGGAAGAAGTGCAGCTTTGCCTTAGGAAGATTAAAATAGACAAATCCACAGGCCCTGACGGTATACACACGCGTGTCCTAAGGGAGTTAAGTAATGTGTTAGTTTGGGCCCCTATTTTTAAAATATTTATGGACTGTATAATAACGTAGTATGTCCCAAAGGATTGGCGCATAGCAAATGTGGTGCCATTATTCAAAAAAGGGGTCAAAAAGTGATCCTGGAAAACTATAGGCCGGTAAGCTTAAACCCTCTGTTGTGGGTAAAATGTTTGAAGGGTTTTTTCTAAGAGATGCTATCCTAGAGTATCTCACTGAAAATAAATGTATAACGCCGTTCCAGCCTGGGTTTATAAGGATCGGTCCTGTCAGACTAATCTCATCAGTTTTCTATAGGAGGTTAGTTCCAGACTGGATCGGGGTGAGGCACTGGATGTCATATTTTTGGATTTTTCAAAAACATTTGATACTGTTCCACATAAAAGGTTTGGTAAGTAAATGAGAATGCTTGGACTGGGGGAAAATGTGTGCAAGGGGGTAAGCAACTGGCTCACTGATAGAAACCAAAAGGGTGGTAAATAACGGTGCATACTCAGACTGGATCCCTGTTACTAGTGGGGTACCACAGGGCTCAGTATTGGGCCCTACCCTCTTTAATATTTTCATAAATGATCTTACACAGGGATTGCACAGTAGAATATCGATTTTTTGTAGATGATACTAAGCTCTGTAAAGGAATCCACACAATGGAGGATAATGTGTTATTAAAAAGGGATCTGGATAGGTTGGGGGCCTGGGCAGAGGAAGTGGCGATGAGGTTTTAACACTGATAAATGCAAGGTTATGCACATGGGGAGGAAAAAATCCATTACATGATTACATGTTAAATGGAAAAACATGGGTAAAGTGACATGGAGAAGGACTTGGGAATCCTAGTGGACAGTAAACTTAACTGCAGCAGCCAGTGTCGGCAGCAGCTGCAAAGGCTAATAGGATCATGGGTGTATTAAAAGTGGGGATGGGTGCCATGATGGGAACATTATTCTCCCACTATACAAGTCATTGGTTAGACCCCACATGGAATATTGTGTACAGTTTTGGGCACCCGTGCACAGGGAAAGACATTGTAGGGGCTTGAACAGGTACAAAGGCGGGCAACAAAAATAATTAAAGGCCTGTTTGGGCTGCAATATCCAGAAAGATTAGCAAGGTTAGGGGTTATTTAGTTTTAGAAAAAGACGCTTTTGGGGGGACATAATAAATATGTTTAAATATAATTAAGGGCCAATATAGAGATCTCGCTAAAGATTTATTTATACCCAGGACTGTATCTGGAACAAGGGGGGGATCCTCTACGTCTTTAGGAAGAAAGTTTCTACATAAACATCGAAAGGAATCTTTACTGTTTTGAGCAGTGAACGTGGAACTCTCTGCCAGAGGAAATTGTACGGTGAAATTTACTAACAGAGTTCAAAAAGGGTTTGGATGCATTTTCTGGAGCATAATAATATAACAAGTTATAGTGTCTAGGATTCTGGGGAGGGGTCATTAATCCAGGATTTTTTCCGATTGCCCGATTGGAGTCGGGGAAAGGGAAATTTTTTCCCCCCAAAATGAGGACAATTGGCTTCTACCTTATTGGGGTTTTTAGCCTTCCTCTGGATCAACACCTTAGCACAACAGGCTGAACTGGATGGACGTCTCGTCTTTTTTCGGCCTTACAAACTATGAAACAGTAATTTTGCATCTGCATTGTAATGCATCAATTTGTGTGTATTTTTGCATGTAGAATCTTAATCTACCTTCGGAATTGTTGTGTCATGTAAGGTTTTTGAGATATTGTGAAATATTTTATTTAAAATCAATATCTATATTAATTTTAATAATCTGATATAACTAATTATAATTAGTTATAGTGACTAGGATTCCGAAGAAGGGTCTGGATACATTTCTTGATGTAATATAACAAGTTATAGTGACTAGGATTCTAGAGGGGGGTCGTTGATCCAGGGATTTATTCCGATTGCCATATTTGGGGTCAGGAAGGAATTTTTTCCTAAAATGAGGTCAATTGGCTTCTACCTCATGGGGGTTTTTTTCCTTCCTCTGGATCAACACTTTAACACTTTAGCAACACTTTAATAAATGGGCTGAACTGGATGGACGTATGTCTTTTTTCGGCCTGACAAACTATGTAACTATGTAACTTGGACAGGAGATGCCGCTTTCTCTTCCACGTTGTCAAACGGCGGCTCCTGCGCCAATGTCCGCCTCCTCCTCCTCCACCACCACCACCATTTCAGCCTCCAAAAGTATTGCTCCAACATACTACATGTGTAGGGCACAGCCGTGTCACGCAGTTCTATACGGGCTTGCCTGGGCGAATGAAGTCACACAGGGGAGGAACTTCCGCGTCATGCAGCGAAATCGTGTGTGGCTTTCTCCGCACCAACTGAAAATGGGAACCAGGGTGAGGACAATGGGGGAAATAGGCCCGGCTGCACTGAGGGGGGGAGGGCCATGACCCTGCAGGGCCACGTTTCAATCTGTTGTGAAAAGGTTCCTGAAGTCTTCACCGATCTCAAAAATTTCCCTGAAAATGCCAAAACTGTGCATGCACTTTATCCATTCCTACAAAGCCAGGAACACCCCCTCGAGTTGCAGCGGCAAACGGTCTACCCCAACACACTTGATTTGATGTTTTCCCCCCGTTGGAAAACCAGCCTGCACATGTTGGCCCACTGTATGAACAAGGAAAAGGGATTAAAGATTTTTTGATGATCCAGGGGGACAGGATACTCCCCTGTTAACTTTTTGTCACCATGGCAGTTCATGCGTGCACCTGCCTTTTTTGAGGCATTTAGGAGGCGAGTTTTTTGTCAGTCGCCAGGGGCTACGGGATGAATAACGTCATTCCCCTGCTTCATGTCCTGAAAGATGCGGAAAAAATTTTCTGGGAGGGGATGGAGACATGGCGACTACATCTCGCGGCCACATGAGTCGGGTGGGGGACTAAAGGAGGAGGGGGAGGCAATTGGACAAAGCATTGTTGGTGAAAAAGAGGGATTTTCACCCCGGGACAAGAGAGGAGGAGCAGGACAGTGGAGGAGGAATGGAGATGAGGAAGACGGGCAGTGACCCCAAACCCGTGGGGTAACAGTGGGATGGGGACAGGGGCCCCCGAGTAACTTTTGCAGATGGGCCCCAGCATGTAATTTCCCTGGTAGTGACAGCGGAATAGTCACCCTCCGCAGAGGGGTGACTTCTGGCTCTCCACCCTATTGGGGGCCCTCCTACCGGGCCAAAAGGGGCCTTTTCACAGCTGCTGAGAGGAGGACAAACTAAATACATAGGGAAATCCCCACATCATTGACCGCTGCCTATGTGCGACATTTTCCCTCCTCTGACAGTCTGACCGGGTTTTTGGGGGCCCCGCGTCATGTACTACGCCACGGCTGGGGACACTGCTTACAGTTTCTCCCTTGCCCACCACCCTCTTTTTCCAGGGGCTGGGGATTGCCCCCCACCTCCACACGTGTCAGTGCCCCCTCTATGCCTCATGCTCTTTTCCCTTTTCTGGTGCCGTGACTGCAACTGTGTTTTTTGTGCCATCTCTGACCTCATGCTGGGTGCTGTGCTGTTGTTTCTGCTGTGGTCACCTCCACCCCCTTTTTGTGTCCCTCTGACCCCATGTGTTGCTGCCGCACCTCCACTTTCTGTCATTTGTGCCCTCTGTGGCCTACACTGTTTTCCCCCAGAAAAATCATTTTGCCACTCCTGACCCCATCTTGCGGGCTGCTGCCGTGCCCCCAACTGTGTCATTGTGCCATCTGGGCCTCTCCTGTTTTTTTTCCACCTCCGAAATTTATTTGACTGTTGACCCCATCTGCGCTGTTGTCCTGCCATGACCTACACACTGTGTCATTGTGCCACCTCTGACCCCATGCTGTTGCCCTGCCATCACCCCCACACTGTGTCATTTGCCCTCTTGGCCTACTCCTGTTTTTGCCCCTCCAGAATGTCATTGTGCCACTGTCTGATCTCTGCGCTGCTGTGGCTGCTGCTGTGACCTCCACTCTCTGTCATTGTGCCACTCTCTGACCTCATGCTGCTGCTGCCGTGACCTCCCCTCTCTGTCATTGCATACCTCCCAACTTTTAAAAATTGCAAAGAGGGACACATCAGGCCACGCCTCTAACCACACCCAAACACATACATGCCACTTTTTGGGCCCAAAAAGGGACACTTTAGAATTGCATTGTACCAATGATAAAATATTAAAGAAAGTTGTTATGTAGTATACGCGAAAAAGAAATCAGAACTTTGTAAACAAAAATATCATTTTATAACAAATCTATTTCCATATAAAAAAGAGGACATTTTTTAAAACAAAGAGGGAAGAGGGACAAGGGTTAAAAATAGGGACTGTCCCTCCAAAATGGGACATTTTGGGGGGAGTCATGTGCCACTCTTGGCCCACTGCGTTTTGCCCCCTCCGAAGTCATTGGGCCAGTGCCTAACCTCGTGCTGCTTCTGTGGCTGCTGCCATGCTCTCCACACTTTGTCATTGTGCCATGTCGACCTCAGCTGCTGCGTGGGTGCTCCGTGACCTCCACACTCTGTCATTGTGCCAATGTCTGCCTATCTGCTGCTGTGGCGCCCGTGCTCCCCACGTTTTTTGCCCCTTCTGACCTCATGCGGCTGCCGTCACCTTTCCCCCTGTCATTTGCCACTCTGGGCCTAAATGTTTTGCCACCCCCGAATGTCATTTGCCCCTGCCTGCCCTCATCTGCTGCTGTGGGTGCTGCCTGAACAAAAATAGGGAGACCGTGCATAAAACTGTAATAATTTAATGATTTCATTAAAAAACAGACATTGACCCGGGTAACAGTATGTCTAATCGTTGCCAAAAATAAAGTAAGCATATACTCAGCGTATTTTGCGGGATAGCCTCCGTTCAAAGTCCTTTCGTGGGGGGCCGCCAGCCGGAAGGGGTGAACGCCGGCAATTGGGCAGAAAAGAGTAACTTGAACGTTTTTTGGGGGGTCCTCCCCCTTCCAAAGCACGTCGATCACTGGGGGTTGGGCTAACTTTTATACAATTAAAACCAACAAAATACATTGAAACAAACAAAAATAAGTTTTATCAAAACACATTATAACAAAGCAGAGGACAGACCATTGATAGTACTTT
>JAODAL010015731.1:0-82854 GCA_025379985.1 Phyllomedusa bahiana | reverse complement strand
TTAAATTGTGGTCTCTCACCTCTGTCTACAAGTGTCACCTGCTGCAGACGGTGTCACAAGGGGGCCTTATTTGTTCTGTGTCTATGAGATTAGGGACGACTGCCCAAGTAGTTGGCTTGGGATCCCTTACTGAAGCTAGTACTTTGCTATAGATATAAGGCTCTCCTTTTTAATAAGGTGGGGGTTCCACCAGAACTTGATGATAGAAAGGGTTATTCCTCTTTCAGAAGCAAAAAGGTTAAATGATGAGGATAGAGATCAGGTTTTTAAATAGTGTGTATAGAGGTTAAGAGGTTAGTTTATAATAAAAGTTACGTTTATTTTTTTAATAGATAGAGAACTGTTTAGAGTTTAAGTTTGCCTATGGCAAAATAGTAAATATAGTGATTCAAAAGTCACTCTTTGTTCTCTTGCGAGATTCCCAATTTTTTGGAGATTATGTACATACTATTTAATCACTTGATTTTGAATATATGACACTTTAATATTATTTCATTAATGTTAAATATTATATAGTATACACTTTAATTTTCTATATTCAGGAATGGTGTGACTTGTATGCCTTGTTTGATATGGGTATTATTTTTAATTGTTTTTAGTCTTAAATTTGTTCTATTTGTGACATATTAGTTTTTAATGTTTATTATTGAATCAAAGATTGTGAATATATATTTCCCTATGATTTTTTTGTGTCATTGTATTCTTTTTTTTTTGGTTAACCTGTCACATTGAGCCTGATATCTAATCTGCTGGCGGCATGTTATAGAAGAGCCAAAGGTTGATCTATAGCCTTGTGGGAAAAAATTAAGCAGATTAAAGGGGTTGTCTCACTACATCAATTCATCGTACCTCTGTCCTGTTTTCTCAGTTTCATTTTTTAATTCAAGGCTGTGTTTACAGGCTTTACTGGCTTCTTCTGGCCTACAGTGATGAGCAACTGAGGACACCAGGTCTGTAACTATAGCAACCAGCGCTGGCAGCCTATCAGGAGAGATTGAACAGGTCTGTAGCTATAGCGACCTGATGCAGCCCATACAAGAGGGGTTTAAAAAGAAATAAGAAGGTCACTGTTAATAGACACATATTGCAAGTGACTTGTTTTGAAAGATCTTTAAATATAAAAAGCAATCCTTGTGTGAGACGACCCCTTTAAGGAGTTAGTAAGCAGTGTTATCAGTGATTGACAGCCATCTCTATATGCCCCACCCCAACAAGGGGGCTGCCAGTCACAATAAGACCCCCTACTGGACTTCCTTAACCCAATAAGCCCGGATTTAAATAAAATAAATTACACGTTCTACAGAATGTTAGCCCACAAAACGATATAAAAATCTGCTTTTATAACATGCCGACAGCAGTTCAGATAGCATGCCCGAAGTGATGGGTTTCTTTTAAGAACTCTGAATATGGTAGAGTTTGGCTTCCCGTTCTTCTGAGTTCATTGAAATATTTTTAAAAAAGGTTTAACATCGAGAAATGTTTTCATGCACTTAAAATTTTTTACGGCACCAGATTGCTTACTTGGGATTAATACATTTCTCGAAACAATTGTTGCCATGTCTTGAAGTGGAAACGATGCCTAAAAAAACTACAACTTGTCCAAAGTTGCCTTAAAGGAGCTGTCACTACATTGATTCAATTTAAACCCCCGTCACTGTTTTTTTTGGTTTCATTTTGAATTCGGGGGCGTTTACTGGCTTCCACTAGGCTGCAGTAGAAGCCGGGTCTGTAGCTACAGGAACTAGTGTTGGCAGCCTATCGGGATAGATCAAACAGGTCTGTAGCTAAAAGCGACCTGAGGAGCTGATGCAGCCATACAAAAGGGGGATATCTCAGAATAGGTGAGACTCTGTTAATGGACATATATTGCAAAGTGATTGTTTTTGCAAGATCTTTAACATAAAAGCAATCCTGTAGTGAGACAACCCCTTTAACGGCTATGGGGCACTTTTTTTTTTTAGTTATTTATATGCATGTATTACAGGATAGAAAACATTTAATACAATTCAATTAACAATTATTATTATTTTTTTTTTTTACCATTATTTGGCTTTTGTACCGTCATGTATAACAATAGATGTCAAGCTGCTCTGAACACTTGTAAGCTGACTTCTGTTCAAATCGCTGTTGATCATTTATGATTTTTAGAATTCAGCTTGAAGGATGGGAGATCAAGTCGTCAGAAAGTCTGGCTGAATGAATGAACGTTGAGCAGTTTGTAATGTATTATAAATAATACATGCAGCCACAAAGTCCAAATGCATGCAATTCAGTGTGGGGAAAAAAGGGGTTTTTAGTTAATAAAGTAAGATCATAAAATGGTAAAATATTATCAATTAGCAAAGCGACTAAGCCAGGATTCATACTAAAGAGAATTAAACACTTGCTGCCCCTCCCGCAAATTAGAGATGATCACTATGAGTCTCATCACCTTATTTTGGGGAGTTCTTATCTAACGAAGTAAAATGGTCCCTTTTTTCCCCATAGGAACCAATCTGAGCTCAGCTTTCTTTTTTTCAATTGCTCTGGAATATGAAAGCTGGCCTTTGATTACTATGGTAACACAGTCTGACTGGATAGTTTTTATAAATAAAGCCCATCATCTAAATCCATTTAAGGCCAAATCGGTAAGGGTCCATAAGGGTGCTTTCACACGGTGCGGTTTTGTGGCATTTTTTTTTGGTTTTTCCCCTTGCAGTACTGCACACAATTAAGCTGCCTTTATTACCGCAAGCCCTGTCAGTTATCATAATTGTTTGAAAAGGTGTAAGGATAAGTCACACAGCGTTTTTCAATCTGAAAAACGCTGCGTAAAAAGGTAAGTGTAGTATTGTTTGGACTGCGTTTTCTGTGCAGCAGAAAATGCACCCTACGGTGCATAAAACGGATTTAAGAATTGACATGACAATTCTTTGATCGGATCCGTTTTCTGCTTCTGAAAGACGCATGTAAAACACATATGAATGCTGATCGTGTTTTACATTTCTTTCAATATAATAGCACACTGAACATTGTTGGATACATTTTGAGATTCGTTTTTTTGGGATGGAAACGCAATGTTTACGTGCTAGTTTTAGCTGTGAACATATCCATAACATGGGGCTTTCCACACTGTATTTGTTTTTTGTCACTGTCATTGTGTAAGCGCTGTTAATACTTTATGAAATTATGTTTTCTCCATAGGTGGTAAAAAAAAGTTATTGTTTAGTTTCTCCACCTTGAACTAAGAGCAGTATAAGGGCTCTGTATTTCTTGGGCCAGGTTGTGCCATAAATGTCACATGGGCTGTTGTATATATTTGATTGTATAGTTAAAATTTTATTAATTTTTGCGGGGCTATGGTGGGAAATGAGAGTTCCACAATTTTCTGGGGGCTTTTGTTTTTACAGCTTTAGCTTTTTTCAGTATAATGTTACTTTGTGCCGGTATTTGTAAGATCAAGACTACTGATTATTGCATACCATATTTTTCTCTATCTGTTTGTTTTACTACTGCACATTTTTTAAAGTAGTTTTTGCCATAAAGAAAAATCTCTTTCTGAGCAGCCTCAGAGAAGAGGGTAGCATGGCATTGGGTTTTTGCGCTAGCTCTCCGATCCTTTTTTATGGCATAGTTCAGAATTACACGTGTGGGTTAGTGAGCGTGAAAGAATGGCCCTCACCCCCTTTCATGCAAATCCCCTTTAAGCATCTTTTTAAATAATAAAAATAACTTTTTTTATGTTGACCTTATTCTGTGAGCTGGTACTTTATGTATTGTTTTGTTCACAGAGTTGAACTTGCCTTGTGAGGGCTTACTTTTCTTGTAGTTACATTTTTTTTTTTTTATTAGTACCACGACATTTTGGAGTTTTACCATACTATTCATGAAACTAATTTTTATTTTTTGTTGTGTGTTAGAATTCTCAAATATATTTCCTTCGCTGCTGGGGCAAACTATGATAGTCAGACATGCCAGTGGACATTAAGCATGAAAATTTCATCTCTGCTGCTTGGAACCACCTCTATGGTTTTGGGATGCCAAATGATTGGTTTTGGAACCAGTTTCTTCATATTGTGGGGATATAGTTAAGTCACTAGTTTAGTCCTTACAATTGACTCCGCGGCTGATGATGAGCTGGGGGCCACTCATTTTTTTTTTTCTACTGACTGTACTGGCTATTGGGGGGGTCACTTCTCCCGCTCTGACACCCGGGGTGGAGGGTGGGAAGGAGGTGCTGCTGTTCTAGAGGGTGGGGTTGCTGCGTTGTAGTGATAGGAGCACTACAATTAGCGCACAAGTGGTTTCACACAATGTTGGTTTTATTTACATACCTTGTATTAATGTTGAATTTCTTTTTGCCACACAACATGTTAACAAGAAGCTAATGATTATGATTGTGCTGTACTTGCAAAAATATTGAAAAAGGTCATTCAATGTCAATTAGTACGCCCATGTTTACAAATGTTCGCTGAAGATACTGTATCTTTGTACTAATCTTTGTAATGAATCTTGGCAAACCTGTATTTTCGACGTTGAAATCCTCAAAAAAGTAAAATATATAAAAAGAAAAAATTCATAACAAATTTCACTATACTTTTTGGCATATCTTTTTTCCATTTTATTTTTATTGATCTGTTTAACTTCGCTTGATAAATTTGATCTCTATTTTGTTAGTTCTTTAGTCATTGTGGACCATGAACTTAAGGTATTTTCCTTTTCTGGGGAAATGTGTTTTTGTTTTTTTGCTTATCTGTTTTTTCTTGGCATAAATCATTTTTTTTCCTAATGTCACATCTCATTGGCTTTGGATTCTCTTGTTCAACTTACTTTGTATAACATTTTATTTTGCTTATAATGTTCATTATCTAGAAGATTAAATTATGTGCACAAAGATGGCAGGACAGGGATCCACTTTATTAGGACCCACATGACACTTGCACTCATGTCTCAGAGGGAGGGAATAAGCGTCTTTTAAAATATTCTCTGGCCCAAGCCATTGAAGCACCAATACATAGCCGGTGTAATATAAAAGTTTCCATTCCTGCTGTGTTAGTGCAGTCTAAGCCGTTTGCCAGATTATGCTATTGCCTTGCCAACAGCAACGTGCTATACTGGGGATGTGACACAAGTGGTATAACGCAAGCCTTGGTATAGAATCTGTCAGACTTGTTTTTCTCTTCTGATTTTTCAGATTTACAATTAATACCACGCTGCCGGTGTAGTTGCTTTCCTTTAAATTTAGTTTTAATGTATTCTGCTGATTCCCTTTGCAGTAAGTTATATTATAAATGTGGGAATCACGCGGGACCTTTTTTTTGGCCTACTTACTTGCCTTCAGCTCACTGCCATTTTAGCGTGCACACTTTAGACCTATGTAAGAACTGAAATTGAGTGCAGTTTGACTCTGACAGCCCTGTTTTTCCAAGAGCTATGACTTCTCTGGGTTATCAAATTAGATGGTTGCGTTCTCTAAGTAATACCAACTCTTTGCTTCTGATTTGGTCAAGATATCTATATAATTATTGTGCATCTGCAAACAATATTTTTTTAGTTTTTCTTTTTATTAAAAGCCATTTGAAGGGGAGTTCCGGGCACCTTTAAATGCTGATTGGGGCTATGATGAATAAATAGGAAGACATGAAGAAAACGTTACAACAGGAGGCGGTCTTCTTATATCACCGTGGCGCTCACAGTGAATCTCACACTGTAGCTTTCGTGAAACGGGACATAGTGAAAGGAATCACAGGCCACGCAGATATGGTTGTAACCTGTGACATGACCACGTGTGGCTTTGTGATTATCTGACTCTGTTGCACGTGTGCACGTATGAACATGACAGAATCGCTGGGAGGGTTAGGGAGACAGATCGGTGTCATTCCAGGAAGTTAGTATGTGATCCATTTTGCCTTCTACTTTTTCCATCCATGCGCCCCGACTTAACGAACAAAGCATTTGATACATTCCATCCCTCGCTTTAATTACTGCTCCTTCTAGATTGTCCTCGCAGTTTATGGAACCCTTTAATTTTTTGCTGTTAATATATATACTGGCGACTTATTGTTCTCCCTGTTGGATATTTTAAGGTGCCATACTAACTCTCACTGCACTTCACAGGGAAGGGTACACATGGCGCGCGCGTTAATCTTTATATAACTATCTAGTAGAAAGCAATTGTAGACTTATTTTCGCAAAAGTACATCAGCGTATCTTTGTTTTATTTTAATAAGAACAACAACTCTCGTGTAATTGTAATCGTTTTATATAATACTAAACAGTTTTCACGTTTCTAAGTATGGCTTCGCGATCTTCTATAAGCTTTCAAGAATTCACATCAAACGAGTAAAAGTGTAGTGAAAAGGAGTAGTCAATGAATCGTGTTGGGGTTTAGCAATTTAATATAATATACTCAGCTATGCCTGTAGGGGGGCTCGTCATTTTCAGTTTTCATAGTCCACCAGTCAGCATGTGAAATGAAATTATTGGATCTTTTTCGCAATGCGCACATTCATTGTGCAACATGTTATTCATGATTGAACAATTTAATAATTGCAGGACTACTCCTAGTGTCTGTGCCTTTACAAGGAGATGAGTCTTCCATCACTGCTCTTAATCGTGTCTGTTTCTTTCCTTTTCTGTGTATTGGCTCTTACTAGTGTGGTGTAGTGAACTGAACTGCTTTTCCTCACAAGTTAACTAAAGATGTGTACTGGATGTAGAGATTCGCTGTAACTGGCAGGTACATTTTGATGCTGGCATTGACTTTAGTGGCGTAGAATCCTTCACCCTTAACCCCATGAGATGCGTATGCTGTGTGCTACAGGTTGGCTCTCGGATCCGTCTTCTGTATCGAGCCTCTTTGGTTTGGCGAGAGCAGTAGCAGTGACGGAACACTGACGCATGTCAGGAATAGAGCTAAAGGTGATGGTCTCAAAGTGGGATAAATTCTCAAAAATGCCATCTAAAAAACCATGTATGTCAAACTTCAGGCATCTAGTGCACTTGTCACCAATAGGAAGAGCCATTGCCTGAGGCTTTTCACTGTGCAGCGGAGAGACATTAAAATTGTTTAGCACAGTCTCTGGTCTCTAATGGAGGTATTTTGTGCAGGAAGTGGGAAATGTAGTAACACTTTTCCCCCCCTTTCTAGCCTTTCTCTCTTTTAAATGGGCACTAGAAGGTTCAAAAACCTTTCCGTAGGTGTTGTATATCTTTCTATCAGAAACCAAAGTAATAAAGTTTTCATGCCACTTTACGTCCATGATTTGACATCAATATCTGTAGAGTGGACTCCAAGTTGGATGGAGTAAGGTTAGGGACATTAGTAGTAAAATAGGACGTTTTTTGACTGGTGGTTGAAAAGTGACTGATATACAATCCACTCAAACAAAATGGGTGGAAATCGGTTTTTAAGGTTTCACTAGGTTTGCTTGATTCCTGGATGTCCTGAAGCAACCTGAATTGCCGCACGTCAATTCTTGGCGCCCAAGGTTAGGGAGGATAAAGGATTGTCGTCTGGTGGTCTCCAGGTGTGTCATAGAGGCAAGGATACACAGTCTGGTAAGATGACATGCTGGATATCCAGTACGCACGTGATTAGATCAAATCTGGATTGAGTGATTTACGCTACAGTTATATCCTGTCAGAGTCTTGAAAATGAAGGCACAATGAGATTGCATGGGATTAGGCTCACAGCATTAAAGATATACTCCACAGTTTATTTGTGGTAAGTAGAGGTGGGGGTCAGAGGAAAAATGTGGTAACCCTCCGAACATTGACAGAATTCCTCTAAGTTTTCACAGGCTAGCAGCTGTGGAATTTAATTGTTTTGGTGGAAGAAGATGATTTCTCCTGATTTACGACGAGAGAAGCTCACACACTGTTAAATGTGGATCTGTCAACTTTTGGACATTAATGGCCTTTGTAAAACTTTTTGGTAGATGTCTAACTGGTCGGGAAGTGATATATTGAGATGAAGACACTCTAAGGTTTTTAGCTCTCCATGCTAGGGAAGACGTGCACGAGTGAAACAAATGAGAAATTTTGTATAATACTTTTGTCTATGTATTTTTCAAAAGGCCCATAATCTTTAAAGTAGCCAGGTTGTGACAATTCAGAAAACCCTGAGAATATAACTTATGTGGATTAAATGCTCCAAATAGACATTCTCACAAATGGGGTCTGCAGGATATCGCAGAACGCAAAAAGCACACTGTAGCACATAGAGATATAGCAAGCGATTGGGTTTTCAGGTCTCTAGAATAAATATCATTGAGAGACAGGAATAGAAGGTATTAGGATATTCCAGGGACAAAGATATTAAATGTTTAAGAACGCCAGGAGAATATGATAAAGGACTGAATGCATCTACTAGACTATTCATTGTTAGTTTTGGGTGTGAACAGAGTGGAACTTACTGTTCATATAGCTCATTAATCACTCATCATCCAAATTGTATGGCAGCCAAGTAGAATCGGGGCTGTGAAAATGGTAGCCCCTTCGTTAAATGTAATGAAGTAGTTCAGAGAGATACAGCAGAAGTTGTTGTGTTTATGCCTTAACGTAAACTTATTCAGACTTCGGTCTTACTAACGGATCAGACATACATCTTTTCTTTATGAACGCATAAAATCCAGTTCAATCCAAACTTAAAACTCTTATCACAGTTCTCTTGTTATAAAACATTAAAACGTAACTTTATTATGTATAACTCTTAACCTTCTATACACCCTATTAAAAACTGATTTCTAAACCTCACCAATTTAACCCTTTCTACTTCTGAAGGAAGTGAATAGCTCCTTTTTTATTATCAACGGTCATGGTGGAAGCACCACCATTAAATAGGAATCAAGCCTTATTATCACAGCAATTTACTAACTTCAGTAAGGGATCCTCAAGCCTCACTACTTGGGCAGTCGTCCCTAATCTAATGGACAGCAAAACAAAAGTAAGGCTCCCACTTGTGACACCCTCTGCAGCGGGTTAGTGGGACCCGAATTTAACCCTGATGAAGCCTTAGGCTAGATGGTGAAACATGTTGGGGAGGTCAGGCATAATGTTTAAAATTGTGATTTTCACTCTGTCTACTCAGTGTCACCCATCTCCACCAGACTTGATAATAGAGAAATATAGAGCTATTCCTTCCTTCAGAATGTAGAAAGGGTTAAATGGTGAGGTTAGATATAGGTTTTAAACTGTGTGTATAGAGGTTAAGTGTTATATATCGATAGTATAAAAAGTTATGTTTTAGTGTTTTATAGATAGAGAATCTGATAGAGTATAAGTTTGTCCTATGGCAAAATATTGTATATATAGTTGATATTTAGTCTATAGTATTATACTCTCTGTCTCTTGGCGAGATTACCATTTTTGTTTTGGAGACTTATTTTTTTTTTTTTTGTAAAACTGTTTTTATTCTAGTCCAATGTAGAAATGAATTACAGAGCTTATGAAGCACAGGAGACTTCACATGTATCATACCTAATAGAATCATCTCAGTCGTGTAATAACATTGCGACTTTAACATTTAGTATTTTATAACCAGTCATGACGTAAAAATAGAAGGTGTTACTTAGGTTACATTTCACATTTTAATCACAGCATGAATTTACCGAATTAGATGACTCTTCAGGCATACTAGAAAATTTAGCTCAAACAGTATTCCTAGGGCTCTCAATTCTTCGCGAACAGGTTAACTCACCTTCTAACTATTGCCAACCTTGCTGGTTGCTATGTATTGTATAGCCTCATAGGTTCTCTCCTGCGAGGGTCACCCCCACCCCCTAATGCTGCACCTGTTTCGATGGTCAGCTGCAGACAATGAGTTCTTTCCAGTTGCTTGATTCCCGACTTCTATACCGTACGATAATTGAATGGAAAGTGGACTTAACTTACCGTAAGAACTCGGGCACGTCAGGTTTACCACACTCACTTGAACAAAATGATTTGCTACGGTCTCTTCAAGGGGGACACCTCTGTTGCAGACTTTCCATATATACGTCATCTCACTTGAGCTGAAAAGTGGAGCGCTACCACGACATCATCTCTAGCCAGGTTACCAGGCCGTGGACAAAGCACTTATGTACTGCCTATTTTGATGTCACGTTGAGAGGGTATCACATTTATTTTGCCAGAGATTGTAAAAATTGTTTTACTTTGGATTCTTTGTGATGTGCCGCCTTCGATCCAATCCATTTCTGAAATATAAGAATAGATTCTCCTGAAAATTATGTATCGTCGGGGGCCAGTCGGTTGAAGCCATTCTTGGAGAATCGCTTCCTTCGCTGCCGCTGCCACTACATGTAACAGTCGATTTTCCATATTGCTAAACAGTGTATTGCAGATCCTGGGTATCCTAACAAGGCCCACGCTGAATTCCATCGAATGTGAGGGAACTAGATGTAATCTTATGAATTCGGATTTTTCCCCAGAATTCCACTAATCGGTCGGCATTCCCACAGGCAGTGATAAAGGTCGGCTCCAGGAGAGGCGCATTTATAGCAGTTTACTATGTTAGGTACTTGCCATCTTAAAGCTTTTCATGAGGAGTCAAGGTAGGCGTTGTGGATTGTTTTTTAAGAAACATTTCAGTATTTTTTGTGACGGGGAGAACTCTATGCGCATCTCTCTGAAGCCTCCAGAACACCTCCAATTCAGACCCACTGTTCCTCGATTGCCGTGAGCTACACTAATTTAGTTCGGTTATTCTGTTTTATTCTTCAGGAGATAGTCACATATATTCTGGACAGTTGGGATTTTCTTGTTGACAGGATAAGAAGAATTTCATCTCAAAATACAGAGTTCCAATCTTTTTCTGTAAATCGCTCATTAACTTTGTATTACTTTATGTGTGTTTTAATGTATGTGGTTGAGAAAGTATTCTGTATTGCTGGTTGTTCGTTGTATGTTGGTAATGTATCGTCTAAGACCTTCTAGATTTGGTTATACCAATTGGTTTTGCATGCAGGTGTGATAAATACTTGAAATATCGCTCCATTTAGGCAAAGACGCCTATGTGGACGCGGTTACTCCCTCCTTGAAAAACACCGGTTATGTAGGGAGAAAGAAAAACAGGGATTTTTCAGGATTTAGGTATGTTTTCAATTGCTCTGAATCTTGAGCCAGGCGCCCGCACAAATTGGCTTTGAGAAGCGCAGATTCTCTTCATAGAATGGTAATTTATGTCCATACGCGGGAGTGGAGGAAGTTACGTTCAAAGAGGTGCCAACAGAATATTTGATGCTACCCGGACTAAGTCGGTTTAATACCACTAGTGTTTTGTGCCCAGGTCACCGTGTATATATCTCACCAGTGTGCTAGGTTGTTTAGTTTTTTGAGATGGGAACGGCCTAGACCACCATTGGTTTTGCTTGGTTAGATCTTGCAAACTGAGATTCGCGTTCTCCTATTATTCCAAATGAAAAATCTATAGTGCTTAGTATTGTATTTCATCATTGTTTGTTCAGATATATAGGTAAACTTTAGTGGGTAATATAAAGTAAACGTGGAATTCACCATTTTAGTTTACGCATAATTGCTATCAGTCTAGCCCATTAAATCGATAAATGGGACGGCTTGGTCCTCACATTTGTGATGTGTGTCCCTCTCATTTTTTTATCACAATCTTGGCGATGTTTTTGGGTAAAAATATTCTGCAGGAGTCTTGGCAGCCACACTCCTCATAATGTAGATTTCATGGAAGTGAGTTACACACTTTTGATGGGGATTGACATAGACCATGCCAGGTCTGGCGGGGCCCGTCAGGAGCATGTCCTTCACTGTTTTATCTACATGATGGTGAGATCCCATCAATTTCCAGTCCTTTTGATTGTCTGACCAGTTATGGGTAGCAGCGATGTGACTCCGGCGCTCAGACTCACGAAACAGCTATACACAAATCATCAGCTTATGCACGCGATTTTCAGTTCTTTCCTGATGGTGGTGTGATCCGTCTATAGGTGTCAGAATGAGTAATATGGTAAAGCAAAGGATCTAGAGCCAAATTGAAGAGGAGAGGGGATAGTGGGCATCCCTGCTTGGTTCCCCTAAATAGATCTATAGCCGGAGAAATCTTACCGTTGATCAAGAGATTTGTGGTAGAATTTGTGTGTATATGATCCAGGAAGTTAGAAAACAGGTTCCCGAATCCTCTCCTCTCCAATGCAGCACCCAGATATGGCCAGGACACCTTATCGAATGCCTTTTCGGCATCAAGGCTTAGGAGCGTTACTTCTCGGTCGGGCATACTTCCGCGTCTGAAGCCAAAGACGCAGCGCATCCGGCCACGCCGCTGCACTCAGCCTTGGTGGCATGTCGGTTAGAGATGAAGCCATTCTGCGAGGGGTGAATCAAGTGGGAGAGAATTTGATCGTAAAGCCGGTCAAGCAAGTATATTTCTGCACACCCGAGATTTTATAATCCTGGTTGGAGTATAGGTGTTTGGCCGGTAGGGAGGCATTAACGCAAGGGGTCTTGATTCGGGTCTTGGGTATCAAGGATTGTACAGGAGGGGGAGGGTAATCAAAAAGGAATCTATCTGTAGCGGAGTTCAGTTTAAATAAGATATCATTGTTAAAGTTTTGTGAAGAAGGGGCAGGAGACCATCTGGTTTAAGATTTTGTAAACTCATTCCCTGATATCAGCTCGGGGTCACGGGGTCTGTGCTTACGTTACGCACAATTTTTGATAGCCAGAGTTCACCTCTCTTCTGTGATTGCCATGCCCAATTGTACCAGTTGTTCAGGTGGACAGGCTCGCGGACATGTTAGGTTTGAGAGGAATGCATGTTTGTTCTTTGTCGGCAGGTCTATATGTGGCTCGGGCACTATACATGGATTCATAGAATTCAATGAAGGGCGTGCCCCTTCATATTTCTTCTGGCTTGGTATGAATGGAGTTGTGTTGGTGACGTATCTTGTGTGCTATGACAATCGGAGGATCTTGGTTGACCCACGGTTTAGTTAGCCCTGCCAATAGTGCTCCAGCTCTGTTACCCCAGCGGTAATATATATTTTGTTGTACCCTTATGTGTGTTTTGGCTGTACCTTGTAAGAATGTGTTCAATAGGTTTTGTGCGTCAAGAAATTTCTTTTTAGAGGTATGGGGTGGGTAGAAGCCGGCTGTAGATTGTTCTGTTTGGGCCGTCCAATTAGATTCGGTTTTGTAGTTCTTGAAATTTTTTTTACGTTGGCTAAGACGGTCTACACCGAATACGTTCGATGATGTGTCACCCGCATCAAAGCCTTGGCTGTTCTCGCGACATCAACGCTGTGTTGTGTGCCTGTGGTCGGTTATCGCATGTATTAAATTGCGTCCTCGCGCGCTATTTTCAGAATGCTCTTGAAGTCTTCCGAGTTCCGATAGATAGCTCGGGAAAAGCGTCACAGGTGCGAGGGCCACCCGAGCGCGGGTCAAGGGCCTTTCGACAGAGAATAACCTCTATGGCGCGTTGATCAAGAATGGCAACGGGGTGGATGCGGGAAGTTCACTACCATGGGATAGAGCATTGTGAGGAAGCTCTCGCCATTTACAATACGAGAAATTGAGTCGTGAGGACTCGGGATTAAATAAGTGTATTGTTGCGTGGTGGGATTAGTGGCGGCGCCATATGAGTTGAACACATCCAACTTTTCCATATATTTGAGTGGGTGACTGTGAATCTTCGTCTCTCTCTACTTCATGGACATGTCATGCTAGCGTTGGTGCCTAATTAATAGGTCACCACTTAATTAGTTAGGTTGGGGTACTGGCCAGTATAAAGGTCCACTATGTCTGAGTAGTAACTCATAGCGTTGTCTGGACTCTCCATCTACGGAGCTAGATATTGAAAAATGTATTCGCTCTATTCGCTTCTAGTTACCCTAGCGTATATATATATCTTTACTCTGGGTCTGTGTAGTAGTTCTTCTTTGTTGGACGCTCGACCTCGCATAATAAGTAGATCGCCAACCCTCACTATGATTTAGATGTGTCATGTGCGCGCCGTGAGTGCGCCGGGGTCCAGCCAAGGAGCTCTTATAGGTACGTAGTGCGCTAACTTCCAGTGCGTTTCCTGCATAAAAACGATATCTGCTTTCAATCTCTTAATGTGGGTGAGTACTTGTCTACGTTTTTCGGGAGTGTTCAGCCCTGCTGTGTTCCACATAGAGAGTAAAGTTAAGAATTCTCGGAGTTGGCAGCTCTCAGTTTCTACACCTTGGTGAATCATCTGGGTCCTAATGGTGTAAGGACTTTCAAAAGGTTAAAGACGGTGTCCGATAGAGATTCAGTATGCGTCACTGCGAGCGCCACTGTCACCCTTCTATGGTTATTTGGAGGCAGGGGGAGACCCACGGAGAGCAGGAAGCAGACCTGCCACACATCGCGGCGAGCGCATGTGCACAGTGTCAGGAGTGTGTCGGTAATATTGCGTTCAAGTAACAACCTACGAGTAATCAATTTTACTCGTTGCAAAATATGCAGAATTGTCAAACTAGAACATAATCATGTAAAATCAGGAAGTACAGTGCTCGCTGTAGCATGTTAATACTGAGACCTTCAAACTTGTCTCATAACTTTTGAGGCCAATGTCGTGGAACTAATGAATACACTAACAGATTTTATAAAAACATTTGTGACCACATCAGATACCTCCATTATTATCATGAGGTAACGATCTTATGTACTATTACTATACATTAATCACATCACGAGCTGTTAGCCGCTGCTTCATGACATGAAGACCAGTGCCGCGTGCAGCTCTCTCCGGGTCTTCGTAAGTAGAGGTTTGGCCATCTTACTGTAACAGAAGTTTGGAGGTTATTGAAGCTGAAATACGTATGTTGTTATTGTGAAGATTACCCGGCATATACTTCGTGGAATGCCTTCCTGCGTCTGTGTGACTTGGTGCCTGAATAATGTCCTGAAAGAGGAGAATTTTATCTCCGCGGACTTTCTAGCTCACGTTTTTGACGATACGCCCTTAGAGATAGGGCCTCGCTTTCGCACCGTCCGAATTAAGGATTTTGACAATGAACTGGGACGTGGCGGTCTCTTTGATCTCGCTGTGTTTACCATTCTGTGCACTTTGTCACACCACATGCGGGATCTTGAGGGACGTCCAATTCCAGTGCGGTGGTCAAACGTCCTCTTTGTTTGATATGGAGACAGGGAATCAGCTGGTCATTCCAGAGTAAGGTTGCTCTGGGGGATTCCTAATGAATCTTCATGGTTATTTCGGCGCTCACTATTTTCCATGGGCGTACAACTTGTCCTCAGGCTGGTGATCTGGGATTGGTTCGTAGCGGGCCTCCATGCATAGGCGAGTCAACTTCATCCTCCTACTGGAGCTCGGTTCTGTTTCACAACTCCACGATCCTTTGCGGCATTATGTGTAATTCATGCGCAAGTGCCGCATTTATAGAATGTTTGGATGACGTCTATGCGTTTATCCAACACCGGTGAGGATCAGCTTTAGTTACTTGTCTTCACCAGAAGACAAGGTCATGAGATGGCGTCGAAGTTGGAGGGAGGTGGAGCCGGTGATGTAGGAGGTTGGTTGTTGCTTGGATTGGTCTCATCTCCTCGCACAGAGTGCGGGTAGGAGTGGCGGGTAGCGTGGGGAGGCTCATTGTCGCTAGTCGTGTCCCGCTATTGGACTGGTTGACCCGCGCGGTTGGATTTTGGATTAGTGAGAGAAGGATTAGAGGCGCAACCTCGGGTGACGTGATACTCTGTTTGTTTTACGGTCGGATATTGTGTACATCATCTTAAGGATGCCGCCAGTAAGAATTAAATAAATAAACTCGGACGTCAGGTGGCCTTTCACAGTAGGTAGAGCCTGGTAAAGCTGCTTTCCTAAATTTGTTATGTGTGACAGAGAGCTATTGTCAGTTTCTTTGTGTTGAATAAAGCAGCTGAAAGATGAAATTTGTATCCGCGGAGTTGTTAGGTTAGAGTCAGAGTGGCGACATGGGAAGAGGGACGTGTGAGGCATGATGAGCCATTAGTGTTACATTGTCCCTATTGAGAGCTCATCCTTCAGTTCTTCGCTTCGTATGTGCTTAGTTTCGTGCTCGGCCATTTTTTGTATAGCAGGTCAGGTCTAGGGTGTTTTTTCTCCTGACCTGCTAATGAGGGACATGGGGGTGGAAATATAGGAAGACGAGATTTATGACATGCAGTTTCCTGAAGTCTATCATAGGTGTGTCAGGGTCACTCGTGTAAGTGGCCGGCACTTTAATTGCTGTGCAACAGTAGATGGCAGTAGAGTTCCAGCAACTGCAATATGTAGCAACCGTACTTGGGCTGATGTTATAATCATCTAGCGAGTTCAGTACTTTGTGCTGATACAAGAGAAGGGGGGGAGGGGGAGACAGCTCCGTGCTCCCTCTCCACATCTGTGCGCGTTCTCATGCCGTGGGACAACAAATCTTAAGGTGTACTTTTACCAATACGTGTGCGGGAGTATGCTGCTTGCTTGTTCGAGATGATTGCGGCCGTTGAGCAAAGATCTGATAGGAATTGCAGTTGTTTTAAATAAAAAAGTGAAAGAGGAGTTCTCTGCGCTGTTGTACTGTTTCCAGTTGGAGAGGTTAGCTAGAGACAATGGTTCGTTCGGAGGTAAGGCTTAAAGGGACATTCACACTATAATTCCAGAGCCCTGAGATGGAGGAGCAGTGAGTGGTGGCAGGGAAGTGCCATTAAGAGTGTGACCATGCTGGGGCGGCCAGTAGCTTTTGTCGAGGTTGGGAGCCGGGATGTCAGCTGCGCGACTCTCAGTGTGTGCCGTACAGGACCGGATACAATAGTGCCAAGTTTACACCGCTAATGATGGATGCACTGCTGCCAACCCGTCTCCTTGCGTCACCCCCGCACATCTGTCCTGAGTCGGGCAGTGCATGCTCCTGCAGCTACCCTCATTGGTCTGGGCGGTTCTGCCGCAGATCCTCCTCGCTGACTCCACAATCTAGTGCACTCGGAGTGCTGATAATGTCTGATGTTTCGCGCCTAGCGTATACGGGGGCTCACCGGGTCGTTCCTCGTCACCTCTGGCGTCCTCAGCGGCCGGTGAGAAGCAAGTAGGTGGATAGCTCACCATGTTCTTCGGCTCACGGCCATTGTTTGACGCCGCCCAGCCGTTTTGCCTCAGAGGCTCGGGGAGGTGTAGGTAAGCGCCGGTCTACTCCTCGTCTCCGTTGAAAGGCGCTGCTCAAGCGCAATGACGGCGTCCCGTGCTGGTGGCATCGGAGTCTGGAGGCAAGAGGGGGGTTTGATAATCTTTCTCGAGCCAGTTCTTCTGGGCCCGGCGGGCCGTGGAATGATGCACAGTATGCTAGGTCACACCGTCCCGTATTGTTTTGACGCTGGAAGGTTTGACTTGTGCTGTTCGCGACGCCTCAGCTGTGGATGGGGGCGTTCGCGTGGAGGGGCCGGGTGACTGTTCAGGAGTTGGCTCACGCCGCGATGTTGCCTCCATCATCGTCTCAGCTCCGCGCAGACTCCGGGAATAAGTTGGGAACTAGCCTTTGATTCGGTATACTACACCTGGTCTCCTCTTGTGCCCCAGGCGGGTTTTGGCTGTCTCAGGCACTCGGATGGCAGAGAAATCCGTTGGATTTAGGTGTCTTCACCAGGAGCTGCTGTAAAAGGCGGCCATGCTTGATGCCCCGCCCCCGGAAGTTCTTTTGGAGACTATTTGACAAAACTGAAACGGGCTTTAGCCGACTAGCCTCCAATTTGGAATGACCATCTGTATCATTTGATAGACGCTAGGTATATGTGAACCCTGCGGTTACTATCCTGGGCTCCGCTTAAACTCATGGGTTATCCACTGGGTCACACCTTGGACTTGACAGTTGGCTGCACCAAGGAATGGAGCTTACTGTTACTTGTTAAACTGCGCGTAGATGGTGGTATTCCAGTTTGAGAGGAGAAAGTATAACAAGAAGAGTTGTGGAAGTGAGGGGATAAGATAAGAGGTAGAAACAAAGTTTTTTCCCGAAGGAGGTTTAGATTATTTACGATTTTTTATTTTATTGTCACACAGCACTCTTAGTTTTTTTTTTTTTTTTTTTTTAAGGAATCAAACTTCCCCTTTAATCTTTTGAAATCCCCCCCACCAGCACATCCCAGTGATGTTGTTTTTGTTTCATATGTTTCTTTTTCTCTGGCCCATTTGTTGTGTAAAGATCAGTTCAATTTCGAGTTTTATCATAATTTTTATACGTCTGTGAAGAAATGGGCTAATCTTGCTGGACAACTGTGGTTTATAGGGCTTATATACTAGGAAACTATAGCAGCTTATGTCTCTATGCTGCTCCAAACCATGGATCTGCGCGGTCAGTTGCCTTTTTAGGCTTCGTGCATACTAGCTCCTTTGAAAGACATTTTTTTTTCTTTAAAGGTTTTGTAATTCATACAGAATCTTTGGGAAAAAACCTTGGTTTGCTTCTATTTGTAATCAGGAAATCAGAGGTACATAAATGTATAATGTGTGGCAGATCGTGTATAGGTTGTATTCTCATGCATCATGTGAAGTACAATATTCTTTCCTACCTTTTTATGTTTATAAACATAATGTTTTTCATATTGGATGACTTTTTTTTTTTCTCGCCTGTTACTTCTAATTTAAAATCTGTTATCATTATGGGGCATTTCTTTTACCATTTGCTTTAGTATTTTTTTTCGAAATCCCATTTTGAATACATATATTTCGGGTTCCATTAAATTTAAGCTCAAAACATAAGAGCTCTTTCTTATTATAAGAACACTAAATCTAGAAATGAATAATACAAGTAAAGCGGAAAAAAATTGCCTGCGGCCTATTTCGGTTTGCAGGATTTTCAGTTTGACCTCACACATAGTACAGAGCAACACTCAAAGCCTTTGGACTTGGTATTCGGTAATCTTTTGGACTTTTTCTCTGATAACCGTGATTTCCACTGACAATTGTTCTTTAAATTGACCATTATGTTTTGTCCCTGCCTTTAAAGTATATCTAAAGCCATATTTTATTGAAGCTCCTGTACATATAGTGCCTGTCTAAATTTTGCTGACTAGTGTGCAACATTTTTATTTTAAAGCAGTATAATCTGTCTTCAAGCATTTTCAGTAATACCAGCCCAGTTTTAGGGAATGTTCACACTGTTTACCTTTCACATGTATTCTGTATCGGAATAGCTGTGAAAATTGTGTGTAATACATACCCATTTGCTTTCTATTACGTCCATGATTTTTTTAGTTGCAGATCTCAGATTTGGCACACATTCTTATAGAAAGTATTACAACCGGTTTTTCGAGCATTCAGATGTGGAATACGTATGAGAACTATACTGTTTGAACGTACCTTAAAATTGGAGAATAAAAAAAAAAAAGTGGCATATCGGTGCATAAAATGCATCGGGTATTCAGAACTTGATTAGTCCCATTGAATGAGGCTAATTGGTGTACAAAACCATGGCAAAAATATTATTATTATTACAAAGTGTGGGAATCAGCTCAAACGGAGGCCGTCCTTCGTTGTGCAATACTGCAGGGTTTATTGGCATCGGTTTTATAAACAAGGAAAATAAACAGCAGGGCTTGCTTCAGCCAAAAACAAACATAAATCACAGTCCTGATTTGCAGTCACAATACCGTATGCCGGTCTCTGTAGTACATCCACGGTTATCCAGGCCCAGCTCTGGCTCTCTCACTCCTGCTCACTCCACTGAGCAGTTTTCATAGGAATGGAACCACACCCCCTTCCACCTGAGCCTGCTGGCCTTATATAGGGCTGGTAAGCCCAGGACCGGAGTGTGGGAGCAGTCCATCCCACCCAACTCTACAGACTGCTCCAATAAAGCCGACCCGGATTACGGCATTACTGCCTCTACACATACAAAACGTATCAGTGGCCCTATTGCCGCTGACACCAAAATATATAGGCTTTATTTAAACCGATCTTAGACAGATCGGTGACACATAGCGTCCGTCCACTACCGCACCTTGTGCCTTCCTACATACCCCCCCCCCCCTCTGCCCAATGCTGGGGGACTGGGATCAAACTATGTACCCTCGATAGGGCATCTGCATTCCCCTGCAGCTTGCCCGGCCTTTGCTCCACCGAGAAATTAAAATCCGCAGGGCCAGGAACCAAGGGGTGACCCTGGCATTGTTGCCCTTTCTCCCTTAGCCATTTCAACGGGGCATGATCAGTCCCCAGCCTAAATTTGCGACCCAGGGGGTAGTACCGGAGAAAAACTAGTGCCCATTTAATGGCTAAGCATTCCCTCTCAATAATGGCGTAATTACGCTCGGCGGGGGACAGCTTCCGGCTCATAAAAACTCACGGGATGTTCCTCCCCATTGATAACCGGGGACATTACCGCACCTAGGCCGACCTCTGGGGCATTTTGTTTGTACTAAAAATTTTCTCGCGAGAAAATCCGGGGCCACTTAAAACTGGCTGTCTACACAGGGCTATTTTCAAGTTTTGGAAGGCCTCTTCAGCCTTGGGGACCATTTGATCAGGGCGGACTTAGTCCCCTTTGTCAGGTCCATCAAGGGTGTTGCCATCTCGGCAAACTTGGGGATAAGCCGCCGGTAATACCCCACGATTCCCAGAAATGCTCTCACTTGTTTCTTGGTAAGTGGGCGGGGCCAGTTTTGGATTGCTGCGATCTTGTTGACTTGGGGCTTTATCTCCCCCCTTCCCACGACTTTACCCCAAGTAACGGGCCTCTTTCCATCCGATGGCGCACTTACTAGGGTTTATGGTAAAACCACCTTTCCTTAGCGCATCTAGGACAGCTTGGATCTTTTTTAGGGTGACTCCCCCAAACCCCCGGGCTGAAGATGACTAAGTCGTCAAGGTAAGCTGACGCATAACCGGTGGGGACCTAAGTTTCCTGTCCAAAGCTTTTTGGAAGGGCGGGGGCCCCCTGAAACCCCAAACGGCATTCTTACATAGGGGAAAGGGGACCCGTCTGGTGTGGAAAAGGCTGTTTTCTCTCGGGCCTCCTTTGCTAAGGGGATTTGCCAATACCCCTTGGACAGGTCTAGGGTGGTGATATACCGGGCTGGTCCTAGCCTCTCAATAAGCTCATCTACCCGGGGCATGGGGTATGCATCGACCTTCGATACTTCATTTAGCTTGCGGTATTTCGTTGCAAAAGCGCCACTCACCGTTAGGCTTAGGGATAACACGATGGGGCGGACCATCCGTCTTAGACTCCCCCTATCACTCCTAATTTTAGCTTTCCCTCTGCACTTCCTGTGCCACAATTTTCCTATGGGCCTCTGGAATCCTATAAGGTTTTAAATTTCACTCTCACCTGAGGCTCTGTGATTGTTCTCATGTTCTACAACATGGGTTAGCCCTGGTGCCTCTGTGAATAAGCCCCAAATTTGTTTGCAGCAGTTGTCTGCACTGTTGGGTCTGAGAAGGAGACAGGGTCTCTGCAATCTTCACTGCCTCTATACGGGGTCTCTGGTTGGGAAAACCAAGCAAGTGCCTCCGGGGGTCTCTATTCTTTCCATGGCTTGAGCAATTAACATGGTTTTACTTGGTAGGGCTTCCTTTCCCTGGCTGATGGACCCGATAGTAGTCCCCCCCCCACCTTCTCAACTATCTCGTAGGGACCTTGCCATTTCGCCAGGAACTTGCTCTCCACCGTTGGTACTAAGACCAGGACCCGGTCCCTGGCCTAAACTGTCTCACCCGGCTTGACCTTTTTGTAGACCCTCGCTTGCGCCTCCTGCGCCTGTAAGAGGTGTTCCTTAACAATAGGGAGTACCTGAGTGATCCGCCCTGTAGTTGTGCCACATGCTCAATAAACGCTTTTATGGGGCGTGACCTCACTCTCCCAGGTCTCCTTGGCAATATCTAATAGTCCCCTGGGATGCCTGCCATAGGGGTACTCAAAAGGGGAGAAGCCTGTGGAAGCTTGGGGAACCTCTCGGATAGAGAAACGTTAGATATGGCAACAGGTAGTCCAATCTCGGCCATCTTTCTCTACTACCTTCTAAAACATGGTCTTTAAGGTCTTGTTGAAACGTTCCACCAAGCCATCTGTCTGGGGGTGGTACACGAGGTGCGTAGTTTGGGGTCACCTTCAGAACCTTGCAAAGATCTTGCATAACTCTCGACATAAACGGGGTCCCTGATCCCGTCATGGATCTTTTTCGGCAAGCCCGTTCTGGAAAATATGTGCCATAGTTCCCTAGCAATTACCTTGGAGGAAGGGCATTTCTAAGGGGTACAGCTTCGGGGTACCTGGTGGCGTAGTCCATGACGACCAGAATATACTGTGTCCTCTAGCCGACTTTACCACGGGCCCTACTAAATCCATTGCTACTCTCTCAAAGGGTGTCTCGATAATAGGCAATGGTATTAGGGGGCTGCGAAAAACTGGCAACAGGGGGGGTGATCTGGCACTGGGGACAGGACTGGCAGTAGTCTCGGATTTCCCTGTAGCACCCTGGCCAGTAAAATCTGTGTAGCATTCTTTCTATAGTCTTATCGGCCCCCAGGTTGTCCCCCCAACACGTGACTGTGGGCCAGATCCATTACAAAGCCGCCGTATGGTGGGGGAAACCCAAAGTTGTTCCACCACTCCCTCAAGGATTTGGTCCCCCGGGTTTCAACAAATCCTGATTTACTGCAAAATGGGGAAATCTTTCCTCAGCCCCCGACTTTTGGGGTACCCCATCAAGTACCACCACGCTGTTTAAGGCCCCTTTTAGGGTCTCATCCCCCAGCTGGGGGCTGTTCCAAAATTTTCCCCTAGATACTCCTAGGTCTGGCAGTGTCTCATCAAGGGTTGACTCCCCCTCACCATCCCCTACCATAACGGAGAACGGGAATTCGGGGACCACCTCATGGTCAGTGCTCTCAGGACTGTCTGGGTTTTTGGGGTGCTTTCGCTGTATTTGGCACCTTCCCACAGTCCCCAAAAGAGAGGGCAGTCCCGGCCCAATTATAACTTCGTGCACTAATCCCCCACAATGCCTACATGGTGTGACACCGTACCCCATCGGATTTTAAAGTTACTTGGGCCACGGGGTAAAGCTTTGGTATCACCATGTATACAGGTGACCCCCAAAATTTTCCCTGGAACCAAAACATGGGGAATACTGGCTGTCAGGGGAGTAACCAAGCTTCCCGAGTCCAGGAGACCCCTTACAGGGATGCCATTCACCCTGATGGGACAGAGTGGAAGTCCCTGGGAAGTGTCCAACCCGGCTGTGCATGCCGGAAGCACCAACAGAGAAAGTACGCCGCCCAACGGAACAGTCCATCGCTTTCCCAGCCAAGGGGCCACCGGGCCGCCACATGCCCAAAAAGCCTGGGATCTCCAGCAATAATGTTTCCCCGGACAGGGGGGGTCGGGAGGTCGGCGCTGGCAGGGCCCTTGGCCTTAGGACGGGCGTCTCTAGGGAGCTTAGTACCGCTTCTTTGACTTCCTGGGTCGTCGGGGTCTGCCAGTGGGAGAGGCATAGGGTCCTGGATCACCAGGGAAATTCTCCAAAGGCCTGATATCTCTCTACCAAGCCGTCTGGGGATTCCCTTGCGCCACCCAGCATTGCACTGACTTGGGAAGAGAATGCACAAAGCGGTCCATCATGACCCTCTCTACCATCTGGGCTGGGGAACAGGGGCCTCCGGCTGCAGCCCATTTCTGGAAAGAGGTTTCAGGGGATCAAACATTTGGGGGCCTCGGGGGGGGCCGGTCCCTCCTGTATCCCCACTGAGCACCCTTTGTGCCCGGACTGTGACCGTCACGCCCAGGCGCGCCAGAATTTCCGACTTGAGTCGAGGTATTCCTGGCATCCTGCAGAGATAAGTCATAGTAAGCCTTTTGAGGTCGCCGGTGAGAAACGGGGCCTGGACCTCTGCCCCCTGCGGAGCTGGTAGTCTCTCCCGTTCAGCCACCCGCTCGACGACGGTATGGAAGGCTTCCATGTCGTCCTCTGGGGTCATCTTCTGCAGGGGGTCTCGCACCCCCTTCCGCACCTGCTGTCCGCCTCCTGACGGGGGGTGTAGCTGGCGTCTCCTTCCCCGGATTGCTTTCTCCATAATGGCCATCTGCCTGATTAGGAGCTGGTTGGTTCTGCTGTGACCGCACCCGATTCAGCATTGGGGCCTGTTGCTGCTGGGTGCTCACCTGCACCAGGTGCTTCAGCAGCTCCTCCATTTCACTTGTTTGGTTTTTAAACGTAGCAGCCGCCTTAATCCAGGACATGCAGCCTTTTATTCCAGGATGTTGCCCGCATCCGAGACACCAATTGTGGGAATCAGCTCAAAAGGAGGCCGTCCTTCGTTGTGCAATACTGCAGGGTTTATTGGCATCGGTTTTATAAACAAGGAAAATAAACAGCAGGGCTTGCTTCAGCCAAACACAAGTCACAATACCGTATGCCGGTCTCTGTAGTACATCCACGGTTATCCAGGCCCGCTCTGGCTCTCTCACTACTGCTCACTCCCCTGAAGCAGTTTCATAGGAATGGAACCACACCCCACTTCCACCTGAGCCTGCTGGCCTTATATAGGGCTGGTAAGCCCAGGACCGGAGTGTGTGGGAGCAGTCCATCCCACCCAACTCTACAGACTGCTCCAATAAAGCCCGACCCGGATTACGGCATTACTGCCATACTACACATACAAAACGTATCAGTGGCCTATTGCCCCCTGACACCCAAAAAAATATAGGCTTTATTTCACCGATCTTAGAAAAGATCGGTGACACATAGCGTCCATCCACTACCGCACCTTGTGCCTTCCTACAAAAGGTATAGAAATCTAAAGGTATGCTCACCTGGCTTATTTTAAGGAGTAATTGCAGGTGTATTTCACCACGTATTGCGCTTAATATGCGGTGAATTGTGCCCCACAATTATGGTAATCCATAGCTCTCATAGAGAACTAATGCTTACGTTTCGTCCCTCCGCGCGTACAATACGATCGCATTGTACGCGCTGGGAGATAAATGACATATCAATTATTTGCGGTGATTACGTGCCGCGAAAAATGCATGTCAATAGGGCCGGCGGGCTACTGCCCCCCCCATGTTTTGGGACATCGTGCCGCAATTACACCGTGTGAACATAGCCTAAGGATCTGTCTCAGTTTCTTGATGTTTTTTCTGCTGCACTTGTTTTCTTTTTGACAGAAAAATAATCTATGTGAACATACCCTTATGAGCACCACCTCCCTAAACAAAAAAAAAAGTTTTACTGCATTAATTTTTTACCCTTTTTAGATTATTTGTATAGCCTTTTTATTCAAAATTTTCTCATGTTTTTATTGCAGTAAAGGGGGGTGGAAATCATGATCATCTGATATTTTGCCTACAACAGTTGGGACGAGATTGTACTAATAAATGTCGGAGACCATTTTGGATGGCAGGAGTTATTTAAGTGGTGGCTAAAAAGTCTGATGATGTATCACAGACAGAAATCATATGCAATACCTGGGACTTTGACTTTAGAGGCAGTGTTGGCCTCTGATTTCGACACAGTTTAACCACATTTTAATAGGGCTAATCCATTTTACACATGTCCTATGTGGAATCCAAGCAGGATCTGCTTCATAGCGTGGTGATGCCCATTCTGTGCTGTATGTCACAATGTGAACTGCAGCACAGACTACCCACTCGAATGTATGGGCCTCGGTTTTCATGTGGACTTCACTGTAGAATCCAATGCAGAATCAGCATTAAATTTCACTTAAAAGTTCATTGTGTAAACATAGTCTTAGTTTATCCTGAAGTAAACAGTGTACATTTGTAAAATGCTGCTGTATGCCTCTACAGATATGCAAAAGATTGGTAGTTTCTGCAACAGAGATTCTATCCTCTGAGTAAAAGGTGACAAAAAGGGACTCCGCAAGTTGTAAGTGATAAATGATGAGGTATGAAAAGCAGTAATTTCTACTAGAATGTTTGATGAAGTGGACCTGCCATCAGACTTTGATACGTGTCTGCTACTTCCCACATTTAGAACAAGTCACCTCTGGGATATTACCCTTTACAGTGAGAAAAATAAGTATTTGGTACACTGGCAATTTGGCAAGTTTTCCCAACTACAATGAATGTAGAGTCCTTTAATTTTTATCGTAGATACACTTCAACTAAGAGAGACAGAATCTAAATAAAATCCAGACAATCAAATCACATCGTATGATTTTGCAAATATTTATTTTGCATTTTATTGTATAAAATAAGTATTTTATACAATAGAGAAACAGAAGTTAATATTTGGTATAGAAACCTTTGTTTGCAATTACAGAGGTCAGATGTTTCTTGTAGTTCTTGACCAAGTTTGCACACACTGCAGCAGGGATTTAGGTCCACTCCTCAATACAGATCTTTCAGGTTTCGGGGCAGTAGCTGGGCTACATTGAGTTTCAGGTCCCTCCAAAGATTTTTGATTGGGTTCAGGTCTGAAGACTAGGCTAGGCCACTCCAGGACCTTGAAATGCTTCTTATGGAGCCCCTCCTTAGTTGCTCTGGCCGTGTGTGTCATGCTGGAAGACCCAGCCACGACCCATCTTCAATGCTCTTACCCTGTTTCCCCAAAAATAAGACAGTGTCTTATATTAATTTCTGCTCCTAAATATGCGCTAGGTCTTATTTTCAGGGGTTGTCTTATTTTTCCATGAACAAGAATTCACATTTATTGTTGAACAAAAAAAAAAATCATAATTTATTAATATACTGTAGTCCTGTCATCACAAACATCAGCATAACCAGCCAAACTCTGAAGCAACAGGTAACCTCAGTCACACTATCTCCCTAGCTTGCTGTGCCTGCAGTGTAAGTAGTGAGAGACTCAGATCACCCTGTACAAGCAGCTATGCAGTCAGCTCCCCCTGCACAGTTGGTATGTTCCACTGCCTTCTCCCTGTGATACTGAGCTAAATCCTTAAGGATTGTTAATGACATGTATTTGAAAAGTCTTATCATTTAATCTACTATCAATGTTTGTGTGTATGTATGGAGATGATAGGTGTGCTTGTAGCAATGACTGACACTAGGTCTTATTTTCAGGGGAGGCTTTATATTTCTAAGCTTGAAAAAATCTCACTTGGTCTTATTTTCAGGGGAAAACAGTACTGAGGGAAGGAGTTTGTTGGAAACAAAGAAGTTTAAACAGAAAAAAAAGGAAAAGTTGATCATTATGGCTGAGATATGCCCACTGAAGGGTTCACCTTGAATGACTCTGGTGTTGACTAAAAGATTTTATAATTTAATATAATGTAAATATAATGTATATAATGTAATTTTTAAGTACATTTTTGGGGAATTTATTCTACCATTGTGTTTGTGTTATTAAAATATATGAAAACAATTTTTTTTTACTCTTCCATGTGGCAGTAGATGTATGGGCAAGGATAGAAACAGATCAAATCATTTATGAAGATTTGCCATACCAATAAAGGAAAACATGGAGACACTTCATTTCTTCATATTTGTTTGTAATGAGACAGTCAAAATTTTAATTTTGGGTATAGTTGGAAAGGCATTTGGGTTATATTGACCCTGATTTATCCATAACATTATGTAACTGCCCCAAAATGTGGTATCACTGATGTCCTACCAGAAGTCTTTATCTAATGTCTTCCTTGTCTTGTCTATGCAGCTAACCCTTTAGATTAAATTTTAATTGCCTTTGTCATTTCTTTCCAGAGTCAACCTGTTGGGGACTGCGACTTCAACATCCGCCTGGCTTGCATTGAAAAAGAGATCATTTTTCCCAGACATGAAAAAATGAAGACAGGGCAGATAGATAAAACACAAGAACCTTTTAGTGTTCGAAATAAGCCATTTTTTGACATTCACGCGGCAAGAAAGGTATGTGTTGAATCTTAAAGGGAATGTTTCGTAATGTATGTGTTTTACATAACCTTTTTATTTTCAGTTGCAGCTATTTTAGTTGTGTGCTTGTATAGACAGTTATTACTGATACTTGTGTGTACAGAGAACTGCCGTCTTTAATAGCAGCTCTGTGCTGTGGGACTGCACGACACATAGGAAGCTGCAGTAAGTCACTCCCTGTGCATAGGAGAACGAACGTTTCCCATCTGAATCTCTTCAGCTAGATCCCTGCCAGCTGTGAACTCAGCATGCTCTAGTGTCTACAATTCATAGCTATAGGGAGCAGGCAGCCATGATTGTGGAGCCCAGAGGGATACTATCAGCGCTGAGGAGTGGCAGCTGTGTGTCTCCTCAGCCACTCTGTGCTCCAGCAAGGCTTGTCAGAGAAGCAGCAGAGTTTGGGTGGAAGCTCCGCCCATAGCCCCGCCCTCTACAAGGAATGCATCAGTGCACTGTCTGCAACCAGGGAGGCTGTGTAGTGAGAGCTAAGTGGAGATTGTGTGTGCGCGCACATGGCTGATTGTGTGTGTGCGCACATGGCTGATTGTGTGTGTGTCCGCGCACATGGCTGATTGTGTGTGTGCGCGCGCACAGGGGTTTTGTGTTTTCGCGCCAGGGCTGATTGTGTGTGGGGCGCACAGGCTTTGTGTTGTGCGGCGCACATGGCGTTTTGTTGTGTGCGCGCGCACAGGCTGTTTGTGTTGTCCTCGCGCACATGGCTGATTGTGTGTCCGCGCGACAGGGGTGATTTGTGGTGCGCGCAATGGCTGATTGTGTTTTAATTTAAAGTTTTTATTGCAAAGTGCGTATACATAGGTGGATGTGTATGCTTTTGTATGTAGGCATGTATTTACCCTCTATGTAAAAAGGGGGGTGTTTGTAATATATAATATAGTATATATATATTGTGTTATTATTGTGTGTATTTTATGATATAATATTATTTTATTTATATATTATGTGTGTATATGATTATATATATATATATTGTATGTATTATATATGTTGTATATAATATATTGTATAATTTGATTTTAATAAATAGAGTTGTGTATATGATGTATATTTTAAATAAGTATGTAAAAATATGTATGTATATATATATTTATGTATATAATATGTATTTATAATAATTATGTATATAATATGTATTATATAATTAGTTGTAAAAAGTATGTAATTATATATTATGTATATATATATGATGTAAAAATTGATGTTATATTTGTATTATATATATATGTTTTAAAATGTATGTATTTATAATATGTATGTATATAAAATTTATGTGTATAAAATATATGTGTTATATATAAATTTGTATAATATAAATAAATATATAAATATATATATGTGTTATAAAAAATATATATATATATGTGTAAATTTTATATATAACAATAATAATATATATTTTAATAAAAAAAATATGGATATATTATATATATATATAATGTGTATTTATATTTATATATAATATTATTTTATATGAATTTATATATATAGTTGTATATAAATTTGTATGTATATATATATATTTAATATTTTAAATGTATGTAATAAGTTTAAATAAATATTATTTTATATATGTAATATATATGTATTATAATGTATATATATAATATTATATTATATGTAGTATATATATAGATGTTTATGTTGTATATTTTATGTATATATATAATTATTATATAATTATGTATGTATATATATTATGTTGTATATATTTTATGTGAAATATATTGTAGTGATAAAATTTTTAGTGTAAATATGTATGTGTATAATATGTATGTGTATATTATGTATGTGTTATAAAGTATGTGTATTATGTGATATTATATGTTTTTTAAATATTTTATGGTATTATATGTATGTGTATATATGTTGTATTATAATGTATAATATGTATTTATTTATGTTTTATATATATGTATAATAGTTGTATAATATTAGGGAATATATGTAGTATATTGTATGTATATATTGAAATATATAATATAGTTGTATTATTTAGGTATAAATATATTTGTATATATATTTTTTTAATATATGTTATATATATGTATGATGTATATATGTATGTATATTTTAAAAAGTATTATATATATGTATATATAAAATTTAATTAATATTTTTAATGTATTATATATATATATTATTATATATATATGTGTATATATATTTTATGTTATATATAGTATGTGTATATATTGTATGTTTATTTTAGTGTAAATTGTATGTTTATATATTATGTTTAAAATTTGTATATTAATGTGTATATTAAAATTGTGTATATATATTATTGTATATAGTATTATATTATATTATATATATGTATGTTTTATTTTTTGTTATTATGTATGTATATATGTATGTTATTGTATGTATATATTATATTATGTATGTTTTTATGTTGTTTTTTTAAATATATGTTATATATATGTTATATTTATGTATATATATATGTATGTATGTATATATATATGTATGTATATATGTATATGTATATATATGTATGTATATATATGTATGTATATATATGTATGTATGTATGTATGTATGTATATGTATGTATGTATGTATGTATGTATGTATGTATATATATGTATGTATGTATGTATGTATATATATATGTATGTATGTATATATATATGTATGTATGTATGTATATATGTATGTATGTATGTATATATGTGTATATATGTATATATGTGAATGTATCTATGCACATGTGTGTACAAATATATATATTTGTTTTTTTTGCATCACTTTTCTGTTTTTGGCTATGGATGCATAGCGACTGCCCCCGTTATGTATCTGGATACTTGCTGTCAGGTATTCACACATAAAGGGTCTGTGCAGCGTAATGTTCACATGTGAACTAAACTAATATTAGTTCTTAGGATATCGGCGTTCTTTCCCTATATCCATAGTGCAATAGAGTAAATGTAATTAAATGTAATTACAATTTCACTATGGTTATTCCTTCTTCAGCGATAGACACATAGCAGCTCTGTATGGTGTCCTCAGTCACCAACAAAATGGCGATTCAGTGGGCTAGAGAGTCTAAAATCCACCTCCCCCCTCCTTTTGCACACAGACACTGGGAGGGGGAGGCGTGTGAGTTCACAATCAGAGGGACCAGCCCAAATTTACAGCAGCCGTATTACAACCTGCTTTTTTTTTTTTATGTGCTCCCTCTGGTGGCTAAGAGTGGAATTTATTGAAAATTATGCATTTGTAATATTTACCACAAATTGAATGAAAAAAACAAAATATTAAAAAATTGACAAAAATAAGCTCACAATATTTCATCAATTAAAAAAAAAATTGTCAGATTCCCTTTAAACGGACAAACTTTAAAAATATTCCTTCCACACTTAGGGTTTCTAAATGTGTTTGGGGCTCTTGTGGATGCAGTTTTACAACTGGACATGTATATAGATATATAGATTTCACTGAACTCTGAAGCTTCACTTATGTACATGGCAAAATTCTGCCAGACCCATCACTGCATTGCTACCAGTTTATGAAGTGTTTACATGGCTACACAGACTGCTCAGCTGAGGGTTACTCTTTTGGTCTCAACCATGTCTAGATATAATTATTCAGATTTTGAAAGAAATATAAGTGAGTAGGAAGTGCCTGTCCCCGCTGTGAGGACAATTGCTTGATATTACTGCAGTTATCCCAGTATACAACTAGCTATCATAATTATTTTCTCTTCATAACTTTTAATATCTCTGAATGCGCATTTACCTCTTTCATATTATCTTCATGGTATGGTAATACTAGAAAATTACAGAAACTAAATACAAACTGAAAACCCATCACATTTTGAATGGAAGTATTCTGGTACATGCTTTGTTGATTTATAAGAATTTGTAATCTGGAACCAAAGCTGCATGCTTATATATTAAATAGGTATCTAGCTCGGCAACCCATTTTACAACCTCAGTTCCAAAACAGTTGGGACACTAAACAAATTCTGAATAAAAACTGAATGCAATGATATGGAGGTGCCAACATCTAATATTATATTCAGGATAGAACACAAATCACAGATCAAAAGTTTAAACTGAGAGAATGGATCATTTTAAGTGAAAAATATGTGGTTTCAACATTTCATGCCGTCAACAAATCCCCAAAAAGTTGGGACCATGCCGTTTTTACCACTGTGTGGCATCCCCCCTTCTTCTTATAACAGTCAGCAGACGTCTGGGGACAGAGGAGACCAGTTTCTCAAGTTTAGAAATAGAAATGCTCTCCCATTCATGTCTAATACAGGCCTCTAACTGTTCAATCGTCTTGGGCCTTCTTTGTCGCACCTTACTCTTTATGATGTGCCAAATGTTCTCTATAGGTGAAAGATCTGGACTGCAGGCTGGCCATTTCAGTACCCAGATCCTTCTCCTATGTAGCCATAATGTTGTGATTGCTGCAGAATGTGGTCTGGCATTATCTTGTTGAAAAATGCAGGGTCTTCCCTGAAAGAGATGATGTCTAGATGGGAGCATATGTTGTTCTAGAACCTGAACATAGCGCTCTGCATTAACGGTGCCTTTCCAGACATGCAAGCTGCCCATGCCACAAGCACTCATGCCACCCCATACCATCAGCGATGCAGGGTTCTGAACGGAGCGTTGATAACAACTTATGTTGTCCTTGTCCTCTCTGGTCCGGATGACATGGCGTTCCACTGTTCCATAAAGAACTTCAAATCGGGACTCATCTGACCACAGAACAATTTTTACTTCTGTCTGAAAATTAAAAAGTTATGGCTCTTCAAAGGTGGCAATGAAAATATCACTCAAAACTGGATGGTATTTTTTAAGGTATTCGCTATGTGCTATGTCAAATGTTACTGTATCCTGTGGGTCGTTATAGCAACAGCTATATAAAAAATGTTATGGCTTTTGTTACCTATATTAAGAATATAACATTTACTTTTCTGTTGATGTATTTGATTATTTATTTTAGAGCGCCGTCCAGGGCGCTGTTTAAGCCAAGTGGTTCAAGTATATAACGTAAAAAAAAAACCACACTAATTAACACACTGACATGGAAGGAGAGAGGACCCTGCCCGCAAGAGCTTGCAGTCAACAAAGGATGATGGATTATTTTTAAAAAACAACTTTTTATTGGTGTCATTTTGGGGTGCAACCACTTTCTCATGCAAACCTTTGATCAATTCAGTACACTGCAGTATTTCTGTATTGCAGTGTATTATGCTGCATTGTTACACTGATAGGCATCCCATTAAGTTGTGCTTTAGGCACGGCCTTGTAGGCTTCTGTGCATGACAGATTTAAGGGCCATTGTGAGGCCACAGCTGCCATGGCAAGCTATCAGCACCCTGCAAATGCATTGCAGGACTACATATGAATCAGAAGTAACTATTTCATGAGCAGTTTCCAAATTGTGCTTTGACAAAACGGTAACGGCCTCTTTCTGTTGCCTTGGGATAATCAGTGCGGGGATAAACAACAACTCCAATCATCCATAAAATTAGGAAGACTTCTCCTGCGTAGTTAGAAGCCATGTTACACAAGACTTGATATTTTTAGCAGTCTGCTCTTGTCAGACAAATCCGTTTTTAATATTTCTAATTTCACAGATCAGCAGCTGTAATGTTGAAAGGAAAAAAAAAAAAAGTTTAGAAACTTAATTGTATGACAGAACAAGAGCTCGGTTATCATCCAGAATCTTATTATTTTTGTTTCTGTTCATGTTGACATGACAACTTACCATTTCTAGGTTGCTCGCTGTCATAGAGCCAGGTTAGAAAATGAGTACAAGTCTTGGTTTTCTAATGCTGTCAGCCCCTTTTCTGAAAGATCGCCTAAAGATGCGTATCAGCCTCCCTAAGAGCAGTACAGATCAGGAGAGAGGGCTTTGAAGTGATGTTCAGATTGCATCACAGTAAATGGCAAAACTGATGAGAGATAAGGGGCACTAAAGAAACTAGTTTTTTATCGGCTGACTGCAACATTTTTTTTTTGTGTAGTAGCATCAGTACACTAATATTGTTTAACTTTCTTTTCTTGTCTGTACTGCTGATTTTTATGCATCTATAAAGGGGAAACTGTAATAATCTGACATTTGTCAATTGGCTCCCATCCATTTTAGTTTCTGGCCATTAGCCTGACAGGCAAGAACCACAGTGAAAGAGGACTTCTCATGTCCTGTGGTACGTATAGAGACCGTACTGGTCCCTGTTTTCTCAACAGTACGTTGTACAGGGATATCAAAAGTGAGGGGGACCTCATCCATGTTAGTGATGTGTTCTGGCTGGATATTCTTTTCACTTATCTTGGCTCTGCAGTAGGTGCGGAAAATGGCCAGCTTCTCTTCATAATCCTTTGGCAGCTGCTGGCAGACAGTAGTTCTGGTGCGGATGGAGAGATTACGCCTTTTCATGAAACGAAAGCACCATGAAGGACCACCTTGAAAGTCCTTGATCTCCAGTTCGCGTGCTAATGCTGTGGCTTTGAGTCTAATAGAGACAGTGGAGACGCTTCTAGCTGCGCTTCTCTGTTCAATAACCCACTGTTCTAGTTTGTCTCCAGATGTGGCCACCTTGCTTTGTTTCCTCTGAAACTCAGTTTGGTCTTCTTTACCTGGCGCAGGGCATCTTCTTGTTTCCTCCACTTACGCACCATAGATTCATTAATGTTGAATTCTCTGGCAGCTGCTCTATTTCCATGCTCTACTGCATGACTTATAGCTTTAAGCTTAAAATCAGCATCATAAGCATGTCTCTTAACAGGAGGCATTTTTCGGGTAGTGGGTATAAAAACTGTACAGTACGGTATTGAATGCACAGACAATGTTGAAACACAGATATTCTGCACACAGAGCTGTACGTATCACCGCACGTAGTCACGCTTCTGACTATGGTAGCCGTATAGGCCATTCTTCATTTTTTCATGCCGTATTGCCGCCGCAGATTGCAGCCGCAATACGGCCGGATTTACAATGGTCCTGCCACTTATTGTGCCTTATTTCGCGACGGAATCACCCGCTGTAAAGAATGGGTTGTAAATCCGGCGCGAAATACGCGCCAGTGGCACTTATTTGCAACTGATTTGCAACTGATTTGTAACTGATTTCGGACGTATTTACTATTGTAAATCAGTTGTAAATCAGTTGCAAATCAGTTCCAAATCAGTGTCACTAAATTAGCTGTAAATACGTTCTGAACAAAGACTGAAAACTGAAAACTGAAAGTGAAGAATTGATTCATATATAAGGCGCACCGGACTATAAGGCGCACTTTCGATTTCTGAGAAAATCTTAGGCTTTTATGTGCGCCTTATAGTCCGAAAAACACGGTAGTTTAAACACCTCTACTGTTCTTAATAATAGCAGCTATGTCTAAATCTCCTTGTAGACGCTTTAAAGCCACAGCAACCAATAATACTTTACTATTCTGTCATAACCCCTTAATGACACGCTCTCATGCGTCTGATTCTTATAAAAGGTAGAGACATATAAAAAATGCCTATTTATCTTTGCCAACTTAATTCAATGAAAGCATCACTTAATTCAGCGACTCAAGATAAAATTCAGATGTAAACAACAAAGACTAAAATAAATGTGATAAATATCACCCAATGCTATAAGTTTAAAACCAGCAATTGTATAGTGGTGGAAGCGCATTTAAAATCATACAGATGTTTAAATAGTTAAGAATTTCATGTATAAACGGAATCAATACAAAACATGTGGATAAGGAATGTATGTCAATAAATCCATGTAATTAGCAAATTATTAATGAAACATTAGTTATTTCCGTAAATTGCTGCCCATAGATTTGAAAAACTGAAAAGATCTCTTAGAGGGTGAGATTTAGGATGTATTTTATTTGATAGAAAACATAGGGAATCCAGCACATTGAATGAAATCTCCATGGCTTTATTTCTTCATGTTAAAAGTACCGCAAAATGTGAGCGTAGCTATATAGCATTGGTTACTCGTTTCAAACCATTAAGGCTCTTGATTACAGAGCACATCTTTTTATGCTCTGATCAAGGTTTTTAATGGTTCGAAACGAGTAAGCAATGTTATGTAGCTGCGCTCATGTTCGGAACCTCCATCGCAGATGTGGAACCAGACCCGTTTTAAAATGTACACCCACGCTACACCACCAAATCCATTAATTACAATTCCGAACAGAACCTCCAATGCCAAAGTGAACCAGGCCTTACATGAAGAAATAAAGTTATAAAGATTTTATCCTAGATTACCTATAATTTTCTGGTTTTGATTTGCTTTTGGCTGGTAGCTGATCTGTGTATTGAGGACTCTTAAGACTGCTTTAACACGTAAAAGTGAGGATGAATTGGAGAAAAATTCACTGTCCATAAAAATACAATCTATATTAAACTTCCATGACCGTAGTGATGCACAACATAAATGGCTCTCGTGTTTCAGGCTCAACAACCATTAGGGTATGTTCACACGGCGTAATTGCAGTGCGTACAGTATGCGTCGCCATACGCAGGGTGTTTTTGGGAGTCGTGCTGATTACTGTGTATTCCCAAAGCAGGGGTTGGAAGCCCGTTGGCCCCATTGACATGCATTACTCGCATCGAATAATTGACATGTCACTTATGTCCCTGCGTGTACAATATGATCGTATTATACGTGCAGGGGGACGAGGCATAATCCATACTTCTCTCTGAGAGCTATGGATTACCGTAATTGCGGCGCGCATCTCACCGCGTATTAAGCGCAATGCGCTGCAAAATACGCCTGCATTTACGCCTGAAAATAAGCTGTGTGAACATACCCTTACTTATGAGCCATGGCCTGAGCCTTTTATGTTGTGTATCATTGGGGTCATGGGAGTTTAATAAAGATGGTATTTTTAATGAAGCGCTTTCTCCAGTTTTTCCTGATTCTGCACATATCGGTGGTTCCGTGTTTCCTAACATCAGTGGGTGGGAGTGACTATTTTCTAGTTTTTACTCATTCAGTAGGGAAGCTTTCTGGATAATTTCCTTAATCAAAAGGTTGCCTATGGATTTAGATATAAGGAAAGAAAAATTTGTATTCATTTTTTATACATGCGATTTAATCTAAATAGATTTTTAACAAGATATAAAGTGTTTTGTATTGGATCCAGTTTAACAAACATTAAAGACATTGGGGTACACTGTTCAAGACAGTTCTGCCAGAATTCTGGCACAATTTGCGGCAAAAATAACGTCTTGCCTGCTTAACACCATGTTTACTATGTGTTTTAGACAGTTTTCAGACACTTCTTTGCCTCGTCCGATGAAGGCGTGGCCCCGGCACAAGAGCGTGGTTTAGCAGAAAAGGGGAATGGCCTACAACACACCAAAAATGCGCCAGAATTTTGTCACAATGGCGTAAAAATAAGCCGAGTGCTTATTTTTGCTGTCCCCATAATCTGAGATATAATCTTTGTAGCGAGAAAATCCCTGTAAGTTTTCTCTGTCTCACTGGAAGCTTTCTCTTATGACAAATACACCTATGCTAGTTCACATTGGTGGTGCACAGGAAGTGTGAACCTGAAGAGGCTGTGAATACTTAAAGGGGTTTTGCCACGATGTAATGTTGACGTGGGATTCTCCAAAATGGGTATTTAATCACTAAATATATGTGATTACAAAAAAGGGAAGTCTCTGAGAGCTACAGCATTGCTCAGTCCCCCTTAGTTACCTGAAAGCTTCCACTAAACACGACCGAGGAGCTGACCGGCCGCGCTTGCGTGAAACACTTCTTATCTGATGACAGGGAAAATGAATGAGCTTCAAGGGGCTGGGTAGAAAGTGCAGTGTATGAGGCTGTGTCTGCACTGTTGCAATGTCATTATTTTATTTACGTTTTGAGACGCTCCCTTATTCCTCACTCTCTGCTCACCACCTCCCTCTCAGCCCTGCACCTTTCATGACTCAGCATGATTTGTTGACATTCTCCCTGTGCTAAGGAGGCGAGTAACTTGCGTCCTGGCAAATCCCCTTTAAAGCAACTGTATGTAAAAACAAAAACAAACAAACAAACAAAAAAAACCTTTAAATATGTGCTCATCTATAGAATTTTAATTGTTGAGCTTGGCTGATTATTACAACTGAGATACCGCTACTTTCTTGTGGAGATAATGGGCATTACCTGTAAGATCGTTATGATTACTATGAGATGTCGGATCTAGAATCTGCTTGTGTCTGATACATCAGTCATTTGTCCATAATAATAACGTATATTATTTTTGCATGTTACTGAGGGAAACTAATATAAATATTAAAGTGTTAGGGCTCATGCACGCAGTGACATTATATCGGGTGGGGTGAGAGGCATAACATAAAAAAATGTGCAAGGAGCACTGTGTGCACCAACATTTGAAAGTTTGGAGTTATGAGTATTCTAGATAAACAGTGGGGAAAAATAAGTATTTGATTTGATATACTGGCGATTTTGCTAATTTTCCAACCTACAAAGAATGGAGAAGGCTTTCATTTTTATCATAAGTTCACTTCAACTTTGTTTTTTAGACCCTGTCTTCCAATCTAGAAAATCACATTGTATGATTTTTAACTAATACAGTTGCATTTTATTGCATGAAATAAGTATTTGATCACCTACCAACCAGCAAGAATTCTGGATGTCACAGACCTGTTAGTTTTTGTTTAAGAAGCCCTCCTACTCTGCACTCATTACCTATATTAATTTCACCTGTTTGAACTTGTTACCTGTATAAGACACCTGTTCACACGATCGATAACAGTCCAACCTCTCCACCATGGCCATGACCAAAGAGCTGTCTAATGACACCATGGACAAAATTGCAGACCTGCACAAGGCTGAGATGGGCTACAGAACAAAAGGCAAGCAGCTTCGTGAGAAGGCAGCAACTGTTGTATAATTTTAGGAAAATGGAAGAAACACAAGATGACTGTCAATCTTCCTCGGTCTGCAAGATCTCGTCTCGTGGGGAAAGGATGATTGTGAGAAAGGTCAGGAATCAGCCCATAACTACATGGGAGGACCCGGTTAATGACTTGAAGAGCTGGGACCAGAGTCTCAAAGATAACCATAAGTAGCACGCTACGCTGTCATGGATTAAAATCCTGCAAGGCACGCAATGTCCCCCTGCTCACGCCAGCACATGTCCAGACCAGTTTGAAGTTCAGCAATGACCATCTGGATGATCCAGAGGAGGTATGGGGAAAAAGTCATGTGGTCAGATGAGACCAAAGTGGTATCAACTCCACTCGATATGTTTGGAGAAAGAAGAAGGATGAGTACAACCCTAGAATATCATCCCAAACGTGAAGGATGGGGGTTGAAACATCATACTTTGGGGGTGCTTTTCGGCAAAGTGGACCATAGATGGGGCCATGTATCACAAGATCCTTCCCTTAGTAAGAACATTGAGGATGGGTTGTGGCTGGGTCTTCCAGCAGGACAATGACCTGAAACACACAGCCATGGCAAGTAAGAGGTGGCTCTGTAAGAAGCATTTCAAGGTCCTGGAGTGGCCTAACCAGTCTTCAAATCGAAAATCTTTGGAGGGAGCTGAAAGTCCATGTAGCGCAGCGAAAGTGCTGAAACCTGAAAGATCTGGAGAAGATCAATATGGAGCAGTGGGCCAAAATCCCTGCTGCAGTGTGTGCAAACTTCGTCAATAACTACAGGAAACATCTGACCTCTGTAATTGCAATCAAAGTTTTCTGTACCAAATATTAAAGGGGGTGTCTCAATACATCGATTCATCTTCCCTCAGTCCTGTTTTCTTGGTTTCATTTTGAATTCAGGGGCGTGTTTACTGGCTTCTACTAGGCTGCAGTAGAAGCCAGGTCTGTAACTATAGCAATCAGTGCTGGCAGCCTATCAGGAGAGATCAAACAGGTTGGTAGCGATAGCGACCTGAGGAGCTGATGCAGCCCATACAGGAGGGGATATCTCAGAATAGGTAGGAAGCTGTTAATGGATATTTATTGCAAAGTGACTTGTTTTTGCAAGATCTTTAACGTAAAAAGCAATCCTTGTAGTGAGACAACCCCTTTAAGTTCTGTTTTTTCTATTGTATCAAATACTTATTTCATACAGTTAATGCAAATTATTTAAAAATCATGCAATGTGATTTTAATTGCGTTTTTTTTAGATTCCGTCTCTCACGGTCTACCTACAATAAAAATTACAGACCTCTCTATTCTTTGCAGGTGGAAAATCTCACAGAATCACCAGTGTTGCAAATACTTTTTTTTCCCCACTGTATATATGTATAACTTCATATTTTAATCAAGTAGGGCCTGTTTACTCAGATTTGTTAAATTGCCAAAACTATCTGGGATTTAAAATACTTTTTTTTAATGCTTTTGCTGGCGTTTTAGTTTGTGAAAAGCTGTGTCTTCTGCACCTGCTTCTCTATTGACTGCACAGGTGTTTTATGAAAATCCTTGCAATTATCTAGGTTATGCAAAGTACTGGAGTGTGAAATGACAGATGTTTTCTTAATAATTATCATTTCTAGCATTAAACCTTTTATCTTAGCATTTAATTTAGTATAGAAAGCTTACAAGAAAACAAAGTACCATGTAGTCAGGTACATATACATGTTGGACACATCCATAATTTCATATTCTCTTTATGACCTACAGTAAAATCCATTTTTCAGCTCTGTTTAAAATTCTCACTGGAATATTCTTTCTTAGTACTTTTGTTTATTTCTTTTGTTGTTTTTTTACATTAGGATTTATTTATTATGTCAGCTGTTCCCTATCTAACTATTTCAGGCTGCTCACTTAGACTTTGCATATCAAGTAGTTCCTAAAGTTACAATGTAAATTTTTTCTGCGCGACTGTAAGTTAAATATAACTTTAGACCATAACTCTGTGGAAAGCTAGTTATGACTCCTCCAAAATGTGAACCTAAAATTAAAAAAAAATGTGGGTTAAGGTATAGTAATCAGCAAACCAATACATGTAAAACAAGTCAATATATATTTATATATGCAGTCTCACAGAAGTGAGTAAACCCTCACGTTTTTGTAAATGTATTATATCTTTTCATGAGACAACACTGAAGGCATGAGACTTTGATACAATGTAAGGTAGTCAGTGTACAGCTTGTAGAACAGTGTAAATTTGGTATGCCCTCAAAATAAGTCAACACACACATCAATGTCTAAACCACTAGTAACAAAAAATTTGTACATCCTTAACCCCTTAAGCCGAATGCCTGAAAAGTAATAACCAGCACATTTTTTTAGTTTTTGCCTCCTTGCGTTTTAACAGTCGTAACTTTTTATTTTTTCAATGACGCAGTTGTATGAGGCCTTGTTTTATTTATATTTTTTTAAATCCCATGAAATCACACCAATCTGCTTGCCTATTGCAGATTCAGTCTTCCCAGCCTGGTGCAGGGCTACAATTTTGTTTCTGATGTCCTTCGACAGCTCTTTGGTCTTCACCATAGTGGAGTTTGGAGTATGGCTGTTTGAGGTTGTGGACAGGTTTCTTTTATACTGGTAAATTCAAACAGGTGCCATTACTACAGGTAATGAGTGGAGGACAGATGAGCCTCTTAAAGAAGAAGTAACAGGTCTGTGTGAGCCAGAAATCTTGCTTGCTTGTTGGTGACCAAATACTTATTTTCCACTATAATTTGCAAATAAATTCTTTCCAAATCAGACAATGTGATTTTCAGAATTTGTTTTCTCATTTTGTCTCTCCTAGTTGAGGTCTACCTATGATGTCAATTACAGGCCTCTCATATTTTTAAGTTGGAGAACTTGCACAATGTGGTGGCTGACTAAATACTATGCTTCCTCACTGTGTGTGTGTGTGTGTGTAATGTATGTATGTAATATATATATAGATATAGAATATAGATATATATATATTTTATATATATATTATATATATATATTATATATATATATATATATATATATATATATATATATATACACTCACCGGCCACTTTATTAGGTACACCTGTCCAACTGCTCGTTAACACTTAATTTCTAATCAGCCAATCACATGGCGGCAACTCAGTGCATTTAGGCATGTAGACATGGTCAAGACAATCTCCTACAGTTCAAACCGAGCATCAGTATGGGGAAGAAAGGTGATTTGAGTGCCTTTGAACGTGGCATGGTTGTTGGTGCCAGAAGGGCTGGTCTGAGTATTTCAGAAACTGCTGATCTCCTGTGATTTTCACGCACAACCATCTCTAGGGTGGACAGAGAATGGTGCGAATCAGACAAATCGTCCAGTGAGCGGCAGTCCGGTGGGCGGTAATGCCTTGTGATGCCAGAGGTCAAAGGAGAATGGGCGACTGGTTCGAGCTGATAGAAAGGCAACAGTGACTCAAATAGCCACCCGTTACAACCGAGGTAGCAGAAGAGCATCTCTGAACTCACAGTACGACGAACTTGAGGCAGATGGGCTACAGCAGCAGAAGACCACACCGGGTGCCACTCCTTTCAGCTAAGAACAGGAAACTGAGGCTCCAATTTGCCCAAGCTCATCGAAATTGGACAGTAGAAGATTGGAAAAAACGTTGCCTGGTCTGATGTCTCGATTTCTGCTGCGACATTCGGATGGTAGGGTCAGAATTTGGCGTCAACAACATGAAAGCATGGATCCATCCTGCCTTGTATCAACGGTTCAGGCTGGTGGTGGTGGTGTCATGGTGTGGGGAATATTTTCTTGGCACTCTTTGGTCCCTTGGTACCAATTGAGCATCGTTGCAACACCTTGTGGAATCTATGCCACGAAGAATTGAGGCAGTTCTGAAGGCAAAAGGGGGTCCAACCCGTTACTAGCATGGTGTACCTAATAAAGTGGCCGGTGAGTGTATATATATATAAAATAGTGACCGAGCAACCTAAGGCAGCCGCGTGTTTCTGCCACTGGGTTAAATTAGATTAAAGCAGGAAGTCTGCAAGCAACACGCCACCAAGGTTACCTTGCCTGGGTCAGCTCTTATCGGGAGTAGACAACGTTTTGGGTGGGTGCCTACTCTCCATGTTCCAGGGCTTTTGGGCAGTCGCTGGAGGCCTATAAAAAGCCTAGTGCTACAGGTAATCAGGGGATGTGGTTTGCTGCAAGAAGTTGGAGCAGCAGAAAAGCTGAGGAGAGAGCTCTTACCCCTAGGCTTGAGACAAGCAGGTGGCTGCCTTCAGGAAGCTGGACCCAGCAGTGGCTGGTAAAAGTGTTTGTGGCACTGGCGGTAGGCCAAGTCCACGGTTAGGGTCCGTTCACACAGCACAGTGCAAATATCTGTTGGAAATCCCGACTGGTATTGGCACTATTTTGGGACAATGCACACGGCCGCAGGTGGACGGCTTTTCTCCCCCTCCGCATAGACTTTCATATTCATATTGCGCCCTGGGCACTTAAGAGGGCAAAACTGACCAAAAAACTGAAACGGGAATGTTGTTTGATAAAGTCATGCCAGCGAAAGCTGGAAAAAAACAAGCTGAGAGCTCAGGTGGCAACATTAGTGACAGAGTGTGGAGGTGACGGCGGATGCCACAGCAGCATGAGGTCAGACAGTGGCACAATGACATTCTGGAGGTGGCAAAAACAGGAGTAGGCCACAGAGCGGCACAATGACAGAGAGTGGAGGTGACGGCGGCAGCAGCATGAGGTCAGACAGTGGCACAATGACATTCTGGAGGTGGCAAAAACAGGAGTAGGCCACAGAGTGGCACAATGACACAGTATGGAGGTCACGGCAGCAGCAGCATGGGGTCAGAAAGTGGCACAGTGACATTCTGGAGGTGGCAAAAACAAGAGTAGGCCACAGAGTGGCACAATGATACAGTGTGGAGGTGACGGTGGCAGCAGCATGAGGTCAGACAGTGGCACAATGACATTCTGGAGGTGGCAAAAACTGGAGTAGGCCACAGAGTGGCACAATGACAGAGTGTGGAGGTGGGTGGCAATACCAGTCCCTGGTAAAGATGGTTGGTGGCAGATGGAGAAACTGTCAGCAGATGTGTGGCGGCATCAGAATAGTGGCTGAGGCAGGTAGTTTGAACCCAGACTCATTTCTCACAGTTTGGGTGAGGCGTCATGGCTGATGTAGTCTGACGCCTAAGGCATTGGTATGTGGAAATCCTGACCGATCCACGCCTGATTCATCTTGACAAAGGTCAGTCGGTCCACGGGAAATGTGGGTTCTCCTTGGGGTAACGATGGCCCCCGCCGCACTGAACACCCGCTCTGATGCCACACTACTGGCCGGGCAGGACAGCTTCTCCACTGCAAACTCGGCAAGTTGCGGCCACACATCCAGTGTGGCTGCCCAGTAGTCCGCGGACTTTAACGGGGTGGAGAGTCGTCCAAGAAGGGCCCCCACCTGTTGGTTCAGGGGTCTCTCCAGGTCCGCTGCTGACGATGCCCTCCTCATAGGCGGGGAAGGGAATTTCTCATCATGACTCCAGACTTAGGTTGGCTGATGAGCTGGTACCCCCTCCCCCCCACCCCTTCCCCCCCCCGCCGGGCAGAGTCGTGAGCGCTGAAAACCCCCCCGCAGACCTGTCAAGGGGGGGACGATGCCGCCAAAGGACGGCCAACTGACAGGATGATTTCCTTTAGTATTTGAGTTTGTCCTCCCCCTCAAATTGGGGGAAAAAGGCTCCCATTTTGGACCGGTAGCGAGGGTCCAATATGGTGGAGAGCCAGAAGTCATCCCTCTGCTGGATGCTGACTATACGGCTGTCACTAGCCAGGCAAATCAGCATGCTGCGGGCCATCTGCACAAGTGACTCCGAGGGGCTCCCTGCCTCCATCTCCACTGTATACTGCCACGGTGCTTGCGGGTCATCTGCCTCAACTTCCTCATCTCCATCTACCTCCTCCAGCTGCTCCTGCTCCTCCTCTTTTGTCACCTGGGTAGACAATCCACTCATTTCACCAGACAATGCTTCTGCTCCAATGTCGTCCTCCTCCTCCTCCTCCATTTCAGTCCCCACCGGACTCATGTGGCCGCGAGATGTAGTCGCCACATCTCCAGTCCCCTGCCCAGACAGATTTTTCAGCATCTTTTCCAGGACATGAAGCAGTGGAATGACGTTATTCATCCCGTAGTCCTGGCGACTGACAAATAACGTGGCCTCCTCGAATGGCCTCAACAAACGGCAGGTGTCACGCATGAGCTGCCACTGGCTGACATCAAAGGTACACAGTTACACAAAGTTTTGATGATCCTGTCCGCCTGGATCATCAAAAAATCGTTAATGGCCTTTCTCTGTTCATACAGTCGGTCCAACATGTGCAGGCTGGAATTCCAAATGTGAAACATCGCATATCAGAGTGTGTTGGGGAGGCCGTTCTGCCGCTGCAACTCGAGGAGGGTGTTCCTGGCTTTGTAGGAATGGATGAAGTGCATGCACAGTTTCCTGGCCATTTTCAGAATCTTCTGAAGATCGGTGGAAGACTTCAGGAACCTTTTCACAACCAGATTGAACACATGCGCCATGCAGGCCGCATGGACCATCCTCCTCGGTGCAGCGCGGACACCATGTTCCCCCCTTTGTCTGTCACCTTTGGTTCCGTTTTCCCAGTTGGCCGGAGAAAGCCACACATCGATTTTTTGGGCTGCGAGGGGGGGCATTCCTCCCCTGTGGGGATTTTGTTCGCCGAGGAAAGCCAGGTAAAAAGGCGTAAAAACCGCTGTGCCCTACACATGTGGTATTATGGAGCGTACTTGTGGAGGCTGAAGGGTGGGGGAGGAGGAGGGGGAGGCGGACTTTGGCGCAGGACCGCATTTTTGAACAACGGGAAATTTTGGGCCCCTTTTTGGGAAAAACCCCCTCGCGGGAACGACTGCTGGCCCCATGATAGCGAGGACGGGGACACCTGGACCGGGAATGATGTCAAAGAGAAAAGTTCCCTTCGGCAGAGGTGGTAGAGCCTTGCCCGGGGCCTGAAATTTGGAATGCGGGGCCACGGGCCGCTGTGTTGCTGCGGCGGCGGGGAGGCCCAAACCACATTTTGGCCACGTTTCACCCAGGCCCCCGGGGATGGTAAACTTGCATGTGTTAAGGGCGGGGTCGGGTTTCCAAACTTTAGCTCCCGGCCACGTTCCCACTTTCTCCCCACAGATTTTTCAAATACCCATATTGGGCTCCTCCGGGGGTTTTAGCAAAGAACTCCCACACCGCCGAGTATGGGTTTTAAAACCGCCAACGCCCGCACTGGTGACTATTTAACCCCCACTGCCCGCTGACCCCCTTTGGCCGCACTTTTTTTGGGGTTTTTTTTACCCCAGGGGCCGTTTGGGCTCCCGACCTCACACGGCTGCTACCCCTCCCTGACTCAACGCCACACTACCCCTTGCGGGCGCGCCGCGCTTGACGCCCCAAGCTGACGCCTCTTTCCGACATAAAAAAAAACCCCCCCGCCCCCCCCGACCCCAATGCGGTCTGCTACATCATCATCTATTTTTTTTTTTCATCCACTGCTGCCCCCCATCCCCCCGGCCCTTGGAAATCCAAAAGGCTGCCCCCCTCACATGCCCTCCCAGGGCCATTTCTCAACATCTATATTTTCCGCCTATTGCAAGAAGCGGGGGAATTTTGGCCCCAAATTTTTTTTCCCGCTGCCAAGTAGCTCTGACTGCCCCCCAAAAATTTTTCCACCCTCGCTATATAGTGGCCGCTAGCCCAGCCCCACATGTAATCTCGGGCGGGGGAACCCCGGAAGGGAACAACACAGCTTTTGGGGAAAAACCCAACAGTTTTTCCCCCGCACTCTTTGTAAGATGTCAGTCTTAAAGGAGTTTCAAACTCCTTTGTTTTTAATTCAAACGCTTTTGGTTGGGCCTTAAAATTATTTCAAAAAAGGTTTTTTTTTTTTTTTTTTTTGGGTAAATTTCTTTTATTTTTTTAACTGAAAAATTTGCTTTTTTTTTATACTTTTAAACGAAATTTGTTTTAAAAATTTCCTAATTACAAGGGATTTTTTTTTCTTTTAAAACTTAAATCTGGGGAAACATTTTTCCCCATTAATTAAAATAATTCACTTTAATTTGTTTGAGGTATGTTTCATGAAGCCAGAGTATTCAGCTATTAATCAGTTTTATATAATATCTTTGAAATTTGTTTGCTATGAAGTAAAAAGTGTTAATTACATATTTTTATGGTGTTGTTTTAAGCCACTGAATGTAACCTAAAATGTCACGCTTTCAATAACCAACTTTTCAGTAACTTGAATGGGCATTGAGATGCACAGTATTAAAAATCTATAGAGCTATACAGAATTTCTTTATCATGAACTTACATAAAATCAGAAAAAAATAAGCCTTTATTATTTACGGAAGCGGTTTTCTCATGAATTCTGCAGGTAACTCTAAAAAGTTTTAAAACTTTTTTCAATATGATTTTTTTCTTTGAAAATGGAAAACATAAGTTATGTTTTCATAACATCATTTATGCTTCCTTATGTTCTTCCTTGTGACAAAAACTTTTTCTCTATTCTGCTCAAATACCTTATTTTTCTGTGCATTCCAGTACAGAAATTGGAATAAATAATTCATATGCTGTATTGTTCAGTTTAAAAAATGTACAGGCAGTCCCCAACTTATCTTGTTCTGTCTACAAACAGAGACTTATGGGGCGTCACTCAGTATGCTGACATCACACACGGAGCCACTCTCCATAATAATGTTGGCATGTTAAAAGTCTTCCCCCTGTCCACTGTATCTTCTGGCCAGCACAATACAGCGGCTCTTTTTTTTTACCTTTCTCCTGCCTGCCTGCCTTGCGCTGGTGACCTCTGTCTTAAGGCCAGCACAACAGCTCTCTCTCATGGTCTGGTCTTGTTTTCTGGTCACGTTCTGGTCTTGTTTTCAACCAAAAACAAAAATTTTTGTGAGTAGTGTTTATTAGTAGTACACTTTTGTTGATGAGCTCTATTTGTGAAAAACAATAAAATGTAACAAAAAAAAAGGAAAAATGAGCGGTTTTCAACATGTTGAAATTTTTCTAGTCCTAAGACAGTTTTGCTTCAAAATTTAGTTCATACTTAATATTTATCATATATGTCTATTATATGGCATACTTTTTTAAGCTTTTATGTTTTAAAATGTTAGAAGGCTTTTAAGTTTAGCAGCAAAGTTTTAAAGAAAATTTCCAAATTGCGTTTTTTGAAGGACCCATTTGACTCAAATACTGAAGAAGCGCTGTTTTTCAGGCACCATTTTAGGTTTGCAGAGATTCTCGAGATTGCCAAAACATAAAAAAAAAACAAATTTGAAAATTAAACCCCTCAAGAAATTAACCTAGACTTGGCAGTTTGTTATCCAATTTCTAACAAGTTTGACATTACCCTGTATGTGGGTGTAATCTGCCCTATGTGGAATGGTGTTGGGTGCCCTGTCACACTTTCAGTGGCTCTGTGATACTAGTATATTAGAAACCCATATCAGAAGTCCAATCAGTTTAATTAAATTAAACACAGCTGGACTCGAATGAAGGAGTTGAACCATCTCAAGGAGGATCAGAAGGAAATGGACAGCATGTTAAATATAAGTGTCACAGCAAAGGGGTCTGAATACTTACTACCATGTGATATTTCATTTTTTTCTTGTTTTAATAAATTTGCAAAAATATCTACATTTCTGTTTTTTTTCTTTTAAGATGGGGTGCAGAGTGTACATTAATGAGCAAAAAAAAAAAAGAACATTTTTGATCTTTTTTGGCTGCAATGAAACAAATAGTGAAAAATTTAAAGGGGGGGCTGAATACTTTCCATACCCACTGTACATTGCAATAATTTTGTATGATAATAATATTTATATGAAGAAGTCTGAAATAATTTATACAAAAGCTAAATTGGCCATACAGAATAGTCAGTCAGTATCCCTTTGCTCATTGTGCTTAGTTGTCATTTTTCTCTTTATTTTTATGTGCATGTGAAGGTTTTCTTGTTAACTATTAAAAATATAATCTAAAATAAGAATTGCCTTGCTATTCTTCAGCTGCTTCTAATAATCTGCTACACAGAGTTTTCTGGTAGCAATGTCTGGTATGCTGGGGATATCTTTTTATGTAACATCTTTCTTTTGACCTGAGCAGTCTCCTCTGTATGAGAGGACTCGGTCAGACTTCCCCATAATTTAGTAGAAGAATAGAATTGCAGACATTTGATACTCTGAGGTAGTGAACACTACCTAACAAGACTTGCTATCCAGGCATCCAAAATCTAAACGAGGGAAAAGACTGTAAGCTCAACTTAAGTATCATCCATACTGCTCTTTGCTAACGTTAAACTGATAGGCGCTTTACATTGGCCATGGACACTACTTTCCTAAAACTGCACTTCTTCCAAAAAGTTGAAATGTTTTATTAAATGTGCGTGACTTTAGAGTTACACTTTTATAATGTTTTTTTTTACTTTTATATTTTTGGGTTTTATTATTGTTGTTGTGTGTATAATTTTATATTAAAAATATATATATATATATATATTATATATATAAAAAATCAGTTGTCAATTTTAAATAAGCTCATAAGTAATTGATGACCAAGTCAATTTTTTTCTTTCAATTTGTGCGGTCAATATTGATTAGCAAGTAAGTGTTGGTTTTCAGTTACTCAGCTGCAAATTAAAGAGTGGTAGCCAATACGGCAACACAGGTGTAGGGATTTAATAAGCAGATTTAGCATGCCAAACAATACATGCACTAAATTTATTATATTTTTATTCACTTTTAACACCACCCTCTAAGGTAAAGAGTCAAAAATATACTGTATATACAAACACACACATATGCATGCATGCATACATACATACATACATACATACATCTATAAGAAGTTGTAAAGTTGTTAATGTAAAAAATCATTAACTGATCATTAATTAGTGGTGAAATAACTATTGAACATGTGACCAATATAGGCAGTCCCCGGGTTACATATGGGTTAGGGACTGTAGGTTCGTTCTTAAGTTGAATTTGCTTGTAAGTCGGAACCAATATATTTAGTACATGTATGGTGTGTAATTATAGGCAGGTATATGTCCCCGTAGCAGGTAAAGGCAGGTATATGTCCCCCATATCAGCTAATAGGCAGGTATATGTCCCCCATAGCAGCTAATAGGCAGGTATATGTCCCCCATAGCAGCTAAAAGGCAGGTATATGTCCCCCATAGCAGCTAATAGGCAGGTATATGTCCCCCATAGCAGGTTATAGGCAGGTATATGTCCCCCATAGCAGGTAATAGGCAGGTATATGTCCCCCATAGCAGGTAAATGGCAGGGATATGACCCCCAGAGCAGGTATAGGTCCCATCATAGGCAGGTATAGATAGGGCTTATTAAAAAAACAAAACAAATACAAATGCTCACCTCACTCCCCCGCTGCTCCGAGGCTTACCTCCAAATCCTGTTCTTCTGGCACAGGCCGGCGATGTCATCAGGCCGCGCATGCAGCGTGATGACATAGCACACTGCCTGTGCCGGAGACTCCGGAAGGTCGTAAGCCTCGCAAGACTCCCAGGAGTCGCATATAGCTGCGATGATCGCAGACAGCGCCCGGGCCACCGCAGTGCCCAGACGCTGTCGGCTATCCCTGGCTTGCGTCGTTACGGTCCTCGTTCGTAACAGACGTAAGTCGTAATGACGTAAGGCGGAGACTGCCTGTATTCTAAGTAAATATATTACTCAAGATAGGATTGACGTGAAATTTTCACCAGATGTCTAACAACCCATGCAATCCATACAGGAAAAGAGATCAAATCATAGATTTCTATAAATTAAGTTATCCAAACAAAAATCCAAAAAGCATTAGTTATATATAACAGCAGCTGACACCCACCGGTAACAGCAGGGAACGGCTCCATCTCCTACGGTTTAACCCTTCAAATGCCTTAGTGATCACTGTTGTGGCGTTAAAATGAGTAATCCCATAACATAGAACCTTACTGGCACCAGGACATATGGGTACGTTCTGTGTTGGTAAGGGGTTAAAGGAGTGTTCCCACCATGCTGTTTCACAAAGCCGGCTCTTACAGCCAGCTTCAGGATCACACTTCCTGGTTAGGCTGTTGCAGATTTTACAGCAGTGAATGAGATATCAGCTCTGCTATTGTTTGCTGAGCCTGTTAGAGGAACATTGTTGATGGAGAGGACTAAACTGCATGGCAGAAGGCTATAGAGGGTTACATTTTGTCAGTAAGAAACATAAATAAGTTCCTGTGTTGCTGATAAGACACAGTAGGGAGTGGCCATGGCTCTGCAGCCTATTAGAGCAGTGACAGGTGGTTAGTAGCCTAGGTAAGCTTTTGTACACACGCTGGAAGTAGCTTTAGCTCTGAAAGGAAGCAAAATCAGAGCAGAAATGTATTTGGTAATAGTCTCTTTTTATCTTTCCTTGCATGGTTAAAGCTAATCGGTGGAGTGAGAATACCCCTTAAATGTGCAGAACAGTCAATGGGCATATAAAATCGAATTGGTTATTAAAATCAGACATAACCAAAAATTATTTTCATTCCAAAATTTAATTATAAAGGGCGTCTTGGATTATACCTAAACGTCTCGTTGGTTGCTAATGATTTGGATTAAGCTTTACACTGGGTTAATATGTGGTATGACAGAACTGAATAGATTATCCAGGTTACATTATTCCTATATCTCAGCCAAATCGAATATGTTAACCCAAGACAAAAAAAAAAGTCTATATCACATCAACAACTTGAAACAGCAAATCTTGGCTAATCGTTGCATTATTTAGGCTGTAACTACAGGGGAAGTTGGAAAGAGTGGGAGTTTACTGCTTTAACTACTAAGGGCGGCATGCTATATTTTGAGTGTTGGCCAAAGCTTAAGTGATATGTAAAGTTGAATTTATATGTAATAGTGTTTCCTATTAATGACTGTGATGACAATATGATGAACAACATCAATACATCACCTTTCCTTTTAATATTTGTCACTTTTTATCATTGCATAAAAATAGAAAACAGTGGTATACTCAGACTACTTCTAGGGAATGTAAATGTCCAAATACTTTCAGTTCATGTACAATCCATAATGACTAGCCAGGAGAAGCCGGGCGGAGAGCAAGATGCACACCTGTATAACATTTGAAGGCGATTACCTCTTCTTTGTCAAGTATGCATGTTGGGTTCAAATCTGAATCTAAATACCATACCTGATATACTTATGCAAACCAGGAAAATCCTGTCCACTTTATAGGCTCATATTAACTTAAAAGCCTCACAAAAATGCTTTAAACTTATATTTTCACTAAGCGCCTTTGGAGAAAGTGACTCCAGAGGCACAACCAAATATGCTTCTCGTTGCAGCAAACATACTTTATCGAGCTCAGAATTTACATTCTATCTGTTCAAGGATACACCAGCGTAATTCTTATACGCCATATCGGGCTTCAACAAAGTGCCATGCATCAGTATTGTCATCATATATTCTCTTTCCTTGTCCTGCTTCTGATTGTTTAGTCTCTGCATTAGAATCTGTATTAATGCATTGCTTAAATGTTCTTATAGCTGTTCTCTGCTCATTTAGTCATAATTTTATTGTCCTACTCGTTTGTCCTGTATAGATTTTACCGCAAGGACATTTAAGAAGGTAAATAACTTGTGAGGTATTACATGTAAAAGACACTTACATTTTTATTTGAGTTCCTTTTAATAGGTGGTTTATATGTGGACCTTTAATAATAACAGAACAGTTCTAGCAATTTAAGCAGTGATATGTCCCAACTTTATTAGTACAAAATCTGGTTTGTTTAGATTTAGGACGATCACTCAGATCAGATGACACGAGTTGATCTCCTAGTGTGCATCCTTTCTTGAAAACAAATTGCAATCGATCTTTAAATAAATGCCCAAATGGGGGAACACTACTAGGGACCCTGCAATGTTTACAAATCGTTCTTTTTATCATATTAGAATGTCTATAATATGTGGAGACAAACCTAAATCTAGTTTATTTTCACGTTTTTATGTGACCAGAAGTTCATCTCTCTTCATATGACGAATTACATTCCCCACTTTTGTTAATTCATTTTCATCATTCCCCCGTTTCACAAACTTTTCTATAATATTGTGCATGGATTAAATATATGATTCTGTGGTGGAACATATATGTTGAGCCCTTACAAATCGTACCCTGGAAATCCCCCTAAATACTTCCGGCACTTGGTAACTCTTTCTATACAATGTTGTTATGGTCAGTTTGTTTTGTAAAGAGAGTAGTTTTTAATGCTATCTCTAATTTAATCACATTTACATCCAAATATTTTATGTTTGTTTGACAGTAAATTTAATGAGTGCATGTACACTATTAAGATATTCAGCAGACTCATTAAGTTGTGCCCCGGAACCTCACCATAAAAAGAATACATCATTTACGTATCTATACCATGTCACTACGTGTTGAAAACGTATTGACTCAGAAAAACACCATTTCCCCATGTTAGCCATAAATAAATTGGTGTAACTTGAGGCTGCAGAAGACCCCATCGAGGTCCCCGACAGCTGCAAGAAAAACTCTTGCCAAGATCGAGACAAGTTTTTTGTTAGTACTATATCTAGCAGTGTCCTCAAAAAATAAATATAGGCAACAGACAACGTATTATCGCAACACAGAACCTCTCTTACAGCATCCTCTCCTTCTTTGTAAGGAAAATTGGTATATAAGGGTTTATATGTCTTATGTACATAATCATGTTATGTCGGAACAGTCAAGGTTTGCAATCGATCTTAAAAAGAGACCTGTATTATTTAAACAATGTGGTATTTCCTTAAAGGGGTTGTCTCGCTACAATGATTGGGTTTTAATTAAAAGATCTTTAAAAAACAAGCAGCTTTGCAATATATGTTTATTACAAATGTCCTACTGATTTTGAGTTAGCCCTGTTAGTAGGAGTGCATAAGCTTCTCAAATTTCTATAGCAGCCGACCTGTTGATCCTTATCTTACTGGCTGTCAGGTCTGTATGACTCATCACCTTTGAAGACAGGTCGGAGCAGAGAGCCCCTCCCACACAGAATGCTTCTGTAGTGGAGGGAGGGGGAGGGAGGACTCTGGCTTCTGTGTCCGTGCTGCCTGGATTAACCCTGTGTGTGCCTGCTTCCTCCTGCTCTCTACACAGATTGAGCAGAGATGAGGCTGATCAATAGATGTGACAGCAGTGACCTTGTGTGTTACTATAATCATGATGTGTCTGTGGAACTGTCACTATACTAATACTATACAGATCAGGCATGTGAATACTTCATGCTGTGCTGTACTAGTGACACATAGTAACACTTCCCAGCTGCCCTGTGTCTGTTCTGACAGGGTTTGTTGTTGCTGGAGATGTGGAGACTTGTAAGCTAAGCAGGGGATATAGGAACACATGCATCCCCTCTGCTATTAGCATAAACAGCAGCTTTACAGACCTCTCTACACTCATAGATCAGCCCTCTCCTGCAACAGACCTAGGCAGGCACACACAGGGTTAACTCTGGCAGCAAACCCTCCCTCCCCCTTGCTGTATAGAAGTTATGGAGCTGCCTGTGTGCTGAGGGGAGGGGGGAAAGGGAGCAGAAGAGACAGACCAAGAAGCACGCCCCTCAATTCAACTATCAGGCTCACTGACAGGCTGAAAGCTTGTAATGAGACAACTCCTTTAAAAGCTTTTTGTAAATAATTATCAGTAAACACTGCCAAATGTTCTAAAAGAGAATTAACCCCTGACACTATAGGCCTCCTTGGAGGTGACTGAATCGATTTATGTACCTTAGGCACTAAATGTACAGGTAGTCATGGATGATCTTTAATCATTTGTTTAACATTAGAAGAACTTATTTCCTGTGCTACTGCCTCTTGTAATACTTGCTCATATGGGGAACCCAATAGACAATGAGTATCATTTAAAGGAGTTGATACAGAAGAAAAGTTTTTTTTAAGAACATCACAGCATTCAGGAAGGTTCATACCATGGTGTGAACGTTGGAGCAACAACAAGTATAATGGGGAAGCAAGGATGGCAGATATCCCCAAGATCAAAGAACAAAATATAGATGAATTAAGTTTGAATATTTATTTGAAGGAATTGACATTAGCACAGAGATCAGTGATGAACAAAGTTTTTAGCTTTGTTCCAGTACACGTACAAGACTTGTTTATATTCACTGTCGACTTCTATAGGTTGTGTTTAGCACTACCCATTAAAATATTTTTTTCAGCATAATACAAATTATACCGCTCAAATGTTACCAAAAAAATTAAAGAATAAAGGATGCTCAATCCAGAGATGAGGTTCCCCACACTGGATGTGTTTCAACAGCTAACCCTGGGCGACGTCACAGCCGATTGGTACAGGGTTAAAAAAGTTCCTTCTAACAAAAGCGAAGAAGAGTATGTAGCATTACAACTTAAAATGGATAAAATGATCATAGTTAAGAAAGCCAACAAAGGGGCATCAGAAATGCAAGACAAAAGCCAGTACACACAAGATGTGATTAACAGGTTGTTTACTGATAATTATTTACTAAAATCTGTTAAGGAAATACCACATTGTTTAAATGATACTGTTGTAGATGGAACTGCAAAAGGGCTCTACTTTCCAGCGGGGGATCAAATCAGTATATTAGTTGGCACGTGCCAGAGAGAGAAATCACAGCCTGACACTTTCTCAGACAAAAGAGTTCTCCAAAATTTTATTGCACAAACTCAAGTTTTAACAGGTTGGGCGTGTACACATTCCTTAAGCAATATGTGACATTACATCCACCCTCTTAATTGGCTTTTCTTATCTACATTTCAAATGACCCTCTCCTCTCTTTGTTAGAGAGAAGAAAAATAACTAAGGCCAGTGGCCATTTTGGCTTATCAGGGTGTGTCTGAACACAGACGCCATCTTGTGGGTGGAATAGAAATTAAACATAATACATTCTATAACAGTTTTCCTTTACAAACAGATTATATATGCGGCCATTTGCTAACACATTAAAAAGTGTATGGTTATACAGGCAGCTTTTACGTGCAATATATAAAGACGTGTGAGGTATTATACTGATTAATACGTTAACATAGAGACACAAAGGATCACAGATATATAACCTTTGTTCCCATCCACAACAATACAGGTCACTTTTTAAGATCGATCGCAAACCTTGACTGTTCCAACATAACATGGTTATGTACATTAAACATTAAATACTTAAATATCGATATTCCTTACAAAGGAGGACGGGATGCTATTCGAGAAGTTCTGTGTTGCGATAATACGTTGTCTAATGCCTAAATTTATTTTTTCATGACCCTACTAGATATAGTACTAACAAAAATCGTTTTTCAATTTGGATAAGAGATTTGGACCTCAATGGGGTTTCTGGCAGCCCAAGTTATGCTAGCTTATTTATGACTAGTATGGAAAAATGTATTTTTGAGTCAGTACATAGTATAGATCTGTGAATGACGTTTTCTTTTTATGGCGAGGTTTTGAGGTACAATTTAATGACTTTGGGGAAAGAAATTCTTCATATCAAAAGAGATGAACTTCTGGTCACAAAAAACCCGTGAAATTAAAAATAGATTTATGTTTGTCTCCACATATTATAGACATTGTGATATGCTAAAAAGAACGATTTATAAACATTGCAGGGTCCCTAGTAGTGATACCCCATTTAGGCATTTATTTAAAAAGCTACCCCAGTTTGTTTTCAATAATGACACACTAGGAGATTTGTATAATATATTATTAATATATAATGTTCATATGTATATTAATATATATATTAGCTATGGTATTTCAATTCAGAGCTGAACACAACATGCATGCTTGATAAAGGGGAGATAATCTCCTTGAAACGTTGAAAATGTGTGCCTCTTGCTTGCCGCCCTGCTTCTCCTGGCTAGTCATTATGCCTGAACTGAAAATGTTTGGGGGACATTTGCATTCCCTATAAGTCTGAATATTCAACTGTTATCTTTTGAAGCCACACCCCTTTTTGTGAAACCATGCCCCTTTTACTGAGGCCACATCCCTTTGTTGGACAAGGCGCAGAAGTGTCCGGAAACTGTCTAAAACACATAGTAAATGTGGTATAAAACTTGTACTTATTTTTGCTGCAAATTGTGCCAGACTTCTGATACATGTGCCCCAAGGAGTGTAACTTTATTTAGGAAGGGTTTGTTATTATTAACTGATGACATGGCCAGCAAACAGGATCCCTGGTGGAAAATTTAATGGTGGAAATGTAAAAAGTTGGATCGATTAAACTTTTTTTCAGTGTATGTTCACACGGTGTAATTGCGGGCTGTATTTTCAGGTATAATTGCGCTGCAATACACCCGAAGTATGGCCCACAGTTGCAGTAAAATCGTAGCACATTGAGAGCTATGATAAGCAAACATTTTCCTGCCGCGTACTAGTGACATGCCACTTCTTCCTGGAGCTTACTCACCAGGAGAAACGAAAGTGTATGGGAGCTGGTACAGAGCGCTTTAGAACTACACGCTGGCCAGCACATACTTCTAAAACACACGGCATATAGCAGCGCACACAGTAGGCACCGCTCTACACCAGCTATAAGCCGTGTGAACCCAGCCTACTACAACCACGACTATTTAATGATTGCCACAAACAATTGCTTATTTTGCTTTGAAATTCTTATTTATATTTGCATCATTACAAACTTGACAAATAGTGCTGATCCTTAATCATTTATCATTTATCAGTTTCAACTTCAGTCAAATCCTGTCAGTTCTGATAAATGTCCATTAGCTTAGCATCACATTAATCCACGGAGAGACAAGTTTGGATTTGTAGCAGCACAGCTGTAACATTTTGAGGCAGTGTCTTTGCTATCATATGATATAATGCACTGTGAATTTTATTTTTGGTTGGACATAACAGTCACCAGCTATTGATGTCAATGAAACTTTAAAGGTTCATTTATTGTTGATCATAATATCTATGTTGTAAGAAAAAAAAAATCAAATGTGAATTGTAAACCCAACACATTGCAATCACAAACAGTCAAAATCATTTATATTTGATAAATTGAGCTCTGTTTTTTTAGTTTGTGTTGTAATATGAGGGTATGCATTAGGCCTTAAGCTGTAAACCATTAACTAAATGTAGTGCCACCATCCATGTTTAAAAGATTGCCAGATGCCTTCGAGTTCATGAACTGCCGGAGTAACTAATTTCTACTTTCCTTTATTTCTTCCATAAACCTTGAACTTTTCACACTGGAACAGAATACACAGCAAATCCAATTTATAGCCGTAATATAACAGAAGAATTGTAATGCTGCTTTCTAAATACATTCTTTAGGTACTTGTTGTCATTTGACCTGTAGTCATACTGCTTCCTGCCTGACATTTTTTCAAGGCCAGCAAAGCATTTTCTGTCTTTCCATCGGAGTCATTAAAGCAGGCTTAAATACACATATTGCTTCCAAACCATCAGCAAACCACAGCCACAAATGGAAGAAGTAGTTGTGTGTAAAAGGGGTCAGATGATCTGTCCTGAGATCTCCTACTGTCAGAAACAGTCCTGCAGAAGCTCAGGAGTAATACAAAGCAGCAATCTAACATATAATTACCTTTTGTTGGCCAGAAAGCTCCGCTGAACATTTTGAGGCCCATCACACACCTACAGTCCTGGCCAAAAGTTTTGAGAATGATACAAATGTTATTTTTTACAAAGTCTACTGCATCAGGTTTTATAATGGCAATATGCATATACTCCAGAATGTTATAAAGAGTGATCAGCTTAACAGCAATTAATTGCAAAGTCAATAGTTGCCTAGAAAATGAACTTTTTCCCCCAAAACACATTTCAACTTCATTGCAGGCCTGCCTTAAAAGGACCAGCTAACATCGTTTCAGTGATTGCTCCTTTAACACAGGTGTGGGTGTTGATGAGGACAGGGCTGGAGATCAATCTGTCATGATTAAGAATCACACCACTGGACACTTTAAAAGGAGGCTGGTGCTTGGCATCATTGTTTCTCTTCTGTTAACCATGGTTATCTCTAAAGAAACACGTGCAGTCATCATTGCACTGCACAAAACTGGCCTAACAGGGAAGAGTATCGCAGCTAGAAAGATTGCACCTCAGTCAACAATTTATCGCATCATCAAGGAATTCAAGGAGAGAGGTTCCATTGTTGCCAAAAAGGCTCCAGGGCACCCAAGAAAGACCAGCAAGCGCCAGGACCGTCTCTTAAAAGTGTTTCAGCTTCGGAATCGGGCTACCAGCAGTGCAGAGCTTGCTCAGGAATGGCAGCAGGCAGGTGTGGGGTGGCATCTGCACGCACTGTGAGGCGGAAACTCATGGAGCAAGGCCTGGTTTCAAGGAGGGCAGCAAAGAAGCCACTTCTCTCCAGAAAAAAACATCATGGACAGACTGATATTCTGCCAAAGGTACAGGGAGTGGACTGCTGAGGACTGGGTAAAGTCATTTTCTCTGATGAATCCCCTTTCCGAATGTTTGGAGCATCTGGAAAACAGCTTGTTCGGAGGAAAGACAAGGTGAGCGATACCACCAGTCTTGTCTCATGCCAACTGTAAAGTATCCAGAAACCATTCATGTGTGGGGTTGCTTCTCAGCCAAGGGAATCGGCTCTCTAACAGTCTTGCCTAAAAACACATCCATGAATAAAAAATGGTACCAGAATGTCCTCCAAGAGCAACTTCTCCCAACCATCCAAGAGCAGTTTGGTGATCAACAATGCCTTTCCATCATGATGGAGCACCTTGCCATAAAGCAAAGGTGATAACTAAATGGCTCAGGGAACAAAACATAGAGATTTTAGGTCCATGGCCTGGAAACTCCCCAGATCTTAATCCCATTGAGAACTTGTGGTCAATCATCAAGAGACGGGTGGACAAACAAAAACCAACAAATTGTGACAAAATGCAAGCATTGATTGTGCAAGAATGGACTGCTGTCAGTCAGGATTTGGTCCAGAAGTTGATTGAGAGCATGCCAGGGAGAATTGCAGAGGTCCTGAAGAAGAAGGGTCAACACTGCAAATATTGACTTGCTGCATTAACTCATTCTAACTGTCAATAAAAGCTTTTGTTAATCATAATATGATTGCACTTGTATTTCTGTATGTGATAGAACCATCTGACAAACACACAGAAAAACCAGAGGGCAACAGATCATGTGGAAATATAATATTTGTGTCATTCTCAAAATTTTTGCCCATGACTGTATGCTGAGTTTCAAGGTTGCAACCTAATGCACTGTGCAAGGTCGTGATCATGATTTTCAGGCAGCCCACAGTTGATGGAAATGGTGGCCAATGGAGTATATATCCGATATGCCCAAGCAATACCCCAGAACCTGAAAATAGTTCATGTTCCCCTTTTCGATGCGGTCTTCTAGAAATTTGTGAGGTTAACTGAATACAGCCTTCAAATGGAGGTCTGAACAGGAAGCAAGACCCTAGTCCAGCTACATATTGGGTTTCTTATTGAGGCAGGCAAGTTCAACAATTTCTAGCTGACCCTCAAGCTAGCTCATCAACAGCCTCTTGTTCTTTGCTACAGATATACAAGCACCACGTGTTTTTTTCCTATGACCACCATATCTCTACCCTGTTTTCCAGAAAATAAGACCTAGTGCATTTTTTTATGTAATTCAGAGTTTGGCTGCTTATGCTAATTTTTGTGATGAAATCACTACAGTATTTTAATACATGTTGATTTTTTGTTCAACAATAAATGTGAATTCTTGTTCATGTAACAATAAGACATCCCCTAAAAATAAGTCTTAGCTTGTCCTTAGGAGCAAAAAATATAAGAAACTGTCTTATTTTCAGGGAAACAGAGGAAACAGAGCTGACTGTGCCTCATTTCTGGAATTATTATTTAGTTTACAAGACCAAAGCACAAAACCTGCATTCACACGGTACACTTGGACTAATTTCCCTCAATAGGAAGTTTTTTAATTATACAGTGGTCCCTCAACATGCAATGGTCGTCCTGGGACCAATTAATATTGTATTATGTAGTACTGGTAATTGATTCCGAAGCACCCAAAGTGTCAACCCAACATAATGCAAAAGGAAGATTAATAACAATTAAGCAGATAACTAATACAGAGCAAGTCCTTACATATAACAGAGCTGCTGGAAGCAGCTACTTTAAGAACAGGAGCTTCTTCGAGTGATGTACTTAACAAACAGTATAGCAGAGGAAAAGAAAATTGTGTGCCTTCACCAGGTACCCAAAGCAGTCGCTCATCCTGGCACTTGTGAAGAGCAGTACAGAACATGTAGTGCTGCATTGTACTGTAGAGAGGCACTACTAGATCACCAATCACTGCATGTACTTCACTTGTACAGATGTTTTATAAGTAGGATGTTCATTATAATCAGCTGAATCTTCCATCAATCACATGTGCCACAGATCAGCGGTGTCTGTGACATTGTATGGTGAAAATATTGTGACTTTAGGGATCACTGTAAGGCTATGTTCACACGGCATGCTTTCAGCACGCATTTCGCCACATATTTGCGCTCTAATACGGGTGAGATGTGTGCCGAATTACGCCTCCTCTCCCTACTCGTACAATACGATCGTATTGTGCGCGCGGGGAGATAAGTGACGTCACTTACTCACGGCACTTTCACGCCGCGAGTAACGCATGTCTATGGGGCTGGCGGGCGGCTGGCCCCCCCGTGCCACGAGAGTATGCGCAAGCTCCCGAGACGCATGATGTACTGCAACTGTACAAGGCACAGTAATTGTGTGAACATACCCTAAAGGGGCAATTAATCATTAACAAGGGATCTGTAAATGAGGATATAATTTCTCATGATAATTACTGATCAGGAATCTTCATCTTCATCCAGTGAAGATTAAAGTTGTTAGAACATAAAAGCTTTGTAAAATGGTTTCCCCGAGTTGGCAAGTATGACAGTGGTCTGAAAAGGTTCACACTTCCTTGTTGAGTACCAGGTTGTGAGTAGGAAGTGTGTGTTAGAGCTGCAGGTGCCTTTAAAGGGCAGGTTTGTTTGTAATACATTTTTTTTTGCATGTTTCCATGGTTACAGTCTACAAACTCGGTATAGTCTGCACCTGCAATTACACAGTCGCAGTATAGTCTGCACCTGCAATTACACAGTTAAGTCCGCATTATTATCATCACTTCCTACTTTTGGCGTCGGTAGCAAGTAGCTCATTAAGAAAGTCCCTAGTTGGAAGCTGGCTTGGAGGTTTTATAAGGTATGGCTGTGTAAAAACGCATCACTTGTTTCTTATATAAGTAAAGGAGAGATTTATCAAAGTTGCAAAAAGGATGATTTGCTTTTGGGCCAAAAGTGGTGTTTTTTCTTAAACTACACATCCACTTTTCTTTCCCTGTTTGAGACTTGATTGATAAGGTTGGTCGTAAAAGGTGCCAATATAAAGGGGTTTTCTCATTACAATGATTCGTTTTCAACATGTAGGGAAAGGTAAATGAAGACTTTTACTAAATACATTGCTCCTTTGATATTGCCCTGGTCAGTAGATAAGAGAGAGTTGATCTGCTCTGAGTGTACACATGTGTCTCTAGGTTACCATTCATATCTCCTTTTTTGATTAGACAGAACAGGGAGTGAAGAGACCATACTCGGATGGATCTCTAACATGGTTAGATTGTTTTACTATGATAAGCACTTGTTTTCACTCCTAGGAGCTCTGTAGTAACCTGTTTACTACAGATTAAATCTCTTCCACATATGTCACTGTAACGCTCAGCTAGTAATAGAGGAGCAAAATATGTTATTCACTGCCATAGAACCACCCACAACCAGTGTGAGTCTGAAGCTGCCTGTGACTGTGAAACAGCATGGTGAGAAAAACCCTTTTAATATATTATCTCAATTTGGTTTCTAAGAACTTACTTGCATCTAGATCAATATTTACTTATGCAGAACTTGGAGTCAATGCATATTATGTTTTGCAGCTTATTATTAGTTATGCTTTGCCTTTATACATTGATAGTTTTACTAGCTATTGACAGTAAATAGTCTGCAGCAGTTATCCCTACTGAACATTGCTGCTATAGAGTGTTCTTCCTCTGTCTCTATCGGAAAACATTTTTCTCCAAAGAGTTTTTATAATGAGATTATTTGTATTCTACAAACTTTCCTTCATGCCTAAAATCGTATTTGATTTTTAAGCAAATGAATTTTTGCATAATGTACAAGCAGCAGGGTATTTATACTGCACTGTCATCTGATGGGCAAGATGTTCATCTGCCTCTCAAACATATAGACGAAGGCAAATGATTACTTTGTGCAGGGAGAGGAAGAGTATTATTTATTTTCAAATCTTGAAGACTTTTGTCTCGAAACTTGCCAAAGCTGTTTGCGCCCTAAATGAACCTTCCCTATTATATTAGTATACTACATGCACAATAACTTAAAGGGGTCCTGTGACGTCTCCTGTTATGTCTGTTTCAGTAAATCTGTGTGTTCCCTGTCAAAAAAAAAGTTTGGTGTGCCTATATATTCAGCCCTCTGATACTCTGATACCCCTCAATTAAATCCAGTGTTTCCAATTGCCTTTACAAGTTACCTAATTAGAAAATGGACTACATCTGTATGTAATTTATTCTCCGTTTAACTACAGCTGTTTTGTGAAAGCCTTAGAAATTTTGTTAGAAAACATTAGTGAACAAACAGCATCTTGAAAACCAAGGAACACACCGGACAGCTCAGGGATGAAGTTGTGGCAACGTGTATTGCAGGGATAGGTTTTTAAAAAATAACCTAAGCTCTGAACATCTCACGGAGCGCTGTTTAATCCATTATCCATAAATGGCACAGTAGGGGGATACATTCCCTGTATTTGACCCTGGGTACCATGGTTGTCTCTTCTAGTTCCCCCCCAAAAGGCCTCCTATCTCTAAAAGATCTTCGTCTTTCTTTATCTGAAAGCTAAGCCTCAGATGAAGAAATATCAGTTTCATTTTCTCTCCCCTTGCTGTTAAATCGAGGTGCAAAGTTATATATTTTACATTGCTTGAATTCTTGTCAATCCCTCACAAACAAGTTATGTTTGCATTCCTTGATCAGACTTTGACGTCTAGTTACTTTTTGCTGCAGCTCACTCTCCCGTAGGTCAAATTCAGTCTCCTTTAAATTTGAATATGATATTTATATGATCCTGTAGTTTTTTTGGTCAAATTATTGAGGATTTCCCTTTCAAATACAAACAAACACATCAACCTTAGAGAGGATTAAGTTGACAATTTTCCCACTTAGACTGTAAATCTCTCTGCTTGGCGAAGAGCTTCTCAGTCCCTTAAAGGGGTTTTGTCACGAAGTAAAATTGATGTGGGAAACTTGCAAACTAAATAACAAACATTTTCACTATTCAACATTATTAAAAATTCTGCACCGTTTTTGTCTTAGCTGCTCCTTTAGTGATTCATTGTTTATAGCTCCTCTCCAGGGGATACGACAAGGGCTGAGAGCTCTTCAGTCCTGGTCGCACATGCTCAGACATCACCTCTCCTCTTAGGCAGCTACTGAGTGTTCAAACCCCAGGTGCTGTCACTCTACTCCTGTCCTCTGTACTCCTTAGTAATTAGTCAAACAGTGCAAATAAATAAAAAAGAAACCTCAATGAGGTCTGTGCATTGATAAAGAGAAAAAAAAATCCACAGGTTTGGTTCCTGCAGGGATTTGAACCGAGGACCCTTGTGCTATGAGGTAAAAACTTTACCTCTGAGCTACTCACAGCTTTACGCATAACCAGACCTGTCTTTGACTAGAGAGAGGAAAGACCTGGTGATGTCATCCTGCTGGGTCACATGATATGCAATTCAAACAAATCACACACGCCCCCTTCTGAGCACACAGAGCTGAAGAGCTGGAGGCATGAAATGAGATTGTGGCAAAACTCCTTTAAGCACTATTTCTTGTTTAACATATGTTTCCAAGGACTGCACCTTCCACCAGGAGGTAGTATAGTCCTTATGCATTCCTAGGAGATCTCTGAAAATACCTTCCTATCACGTAGAGGTCCAGCTTTCCACTTTGTAGGGTCTCACTATTGTTTATTTATCTTTGTGTTCCCACTGATGAGTCCATGATACGTTGGATGAAGTGCGTGTGGGCTGTTTTTTTTTCCCACAGGGTGATGAGTAGGGTGAGTTAAGGGTTAATGGGGTCGCCCTTTTTAGGGCGTTGGCTCCGCCAAGGGACAGTTTACCTTAAGGGTTTTCTGCAGGGTAAGGAAGTAGAGAAGATACTGCTGGCTATTAACACTCATCTTGACAGAGTTTCCCTGGCTGGATTATTCTGAAGGACTGCACCACACCTTGATCAGAATATTGACGGCATTAGTGAATTCACTCTGTTTGACCCCTGTGGGTTTTATAGATGACTTTTGTTATGACTATTGTTAAGGAGGAGCTTATTTCGTTATAATTATTAAAGGTTAAGTCTTACGATGGATTCTACTTTGGATATTAAGGTTACTCGCTTCTTGGCAGTGATTGCTTTGTTTTCTAGTCCATTTATTCATGTAGGCAATAGAACATAAGTAGATTGGATTGGGCCAAACTAAAAGTGTCTGTTTCTATTTGTTACAGCCTGAAGTAATAAAGTTTCCCTAAGCGAGATGTGCAGCTTGTCCAGTTCAGGCAGCAGCAATTAAATAACATTAATAATGTGTTGCCATTAACTGGCATTTTAATGACTTTAAAGGCTTTTGGATTTTGCCCTGCAAAGGTGTCTAATTAGGGAGCCTGTGAACTGAACACCTCAGATTTAGTAGAAAAGCAGTTTGTTTATAGACTTTGGTACAAATTGAAATTAAGTTAATTCTTGTGTTTTCAGTGTTACTTTTTCTGATTTGGAAACAAACCATTCAAGAGCAAAGTTGAAGGGCTTTTCAGTATACAAAAAATGCAGAAAAACTACTACTTGTTGCTGCTTCTTTAAAGGGAATGTATCACCAATATTTTCTTACTTATTTCATGGTCTCAATCCAAAATCTTTACCCTCTCCTTTCTATAGACTTCTATGGGTAGCTGTTAGCTGATACTTCAGTAAGCTAATCCATTTTAAGATGGATTTTAGAGGTTTGTTCCAAGTGAATTAGGAAGGAGGGAATCTAACCTAAATTAATTCAGACTTAAGAGGAGATTCCAAAATTAAAACCCCAGACTTCATAAATTAATTTGGATTCAAGACTAAAACTTCTAAATTCATTTGGCCCAGGCCTTCAAATACATTGGACCCCACAGCAACAAAATTCAGATTAAAGATCAGACGCCTGTTGATTTTTTTTTTTTTCTCTCTGGACCACTTCTACTGGCATGCTAGGTCCTGATTCCAATCAAAGTCAAGACTTTGTATGTGCCATGTGCTAACCACTTACCAGTCTTGGTTCAGTGGCCCACCTCCCCGGTGGTCTAATCTGGTCTCAGAAACCATAAGAAACTGCACTCTGGAGATCACGCATTGAATTTTATGCAAGAGTGTTCTAGGCTTGTGCAGAGGTCACTATACAATGAAGGGTAGGTTGATCGGCAGTGTATTGACCCTAATTCAGTGGTGGATATTCTGTTATCTGCCTACAGCTTTTTGTACAGGTGTAATACTTTTAGTGATAAGTGAATGATTAATGAAAAGTGATTTCTGCAGAAGTATAAATATATTATGAGGCTCAGTGGCCAGTATGAAAACTGCAGAATTTAAGAATTTGTGTTGTAAATATAAACCATGGAAAAAAAAAACAAAAAAAATCAGTCTTAAAAATATGTTTAACATTAAAAACCAGAATTACACAATTGATCATTTTCTGGTTTTATGTTCCCCTTAACTAGTTCTGCTTTTACAGTCCACTTTCTGGATTGTCTTTAAGAAAGTAATATAAGGATCAGGACAAAGATCTAAACCCCACACTCCCCAAATTATGTGATATAACTCATGGGTTGGGTATCCAGAGTAAATACACTCATATCAATGTAGAAGACATGAGTGGGTGTTTCTAAAGTAGTAACTATTTTGGGACATATTCTTTTCAAAGTTTTATTCCTCATTTAAAATCATTTACACACTAATCTTTGTGATATTTACATAGCGTAAAAATCAAGATACAGTTTTCCATTTAAGCATTTTGCTGGCAGGACTTTTTTTTTTTACACATTTGATAAACACAAAACCTGAATAAAAAAAAAAACAAAACAAAAAAAAAACTCACCTTCACATCCATGTATGTTTTCTGAAAGTAGACACCTGACATATTGTGAACCAGCACTTTACAATTGTGGAGCTTTTTAACCATTGTGTTTCAAAGCTTAATGTTTTATAAGAATGTAACCAGAATGTGAGAACCTAAAGCTAACTGAAGAGCAGACTCTGTAAAACAGCACGGTGAGAAAACCTCTTTAAATTTCAGACAGAGGAAGTATTTGAATTCATTATGTGTTGCATAAGTCTTTTGGTAGTGAAAGAGATGCAGGGTTGACGAGCTGTACACACAGAAAATGAAAGAGACCAAGCTTTTGATCCCTTAATATTGGGCACTATAGAAGTGGGAGTCCTAAATTTCTTTGTAGCCACGAAGTTGTGGATTTCAATTCCGCATGAACCACAAAACTTGCAACCTGTGTAATTGAAGGTATTAAACCATTTTGAAAGGAAATGGTGGAAAAAGAACATAACCAGTATATGAAGCACTTGTTCTTCCTGATCATTTCTACTGACTACTAAGAAATGTGGAATTTGACACTTTATTTGCTTCATGGTTAAAAATTTTCCTAGCTAAACCGGAATCTGTCTCCTTCAAAGTAGTCATGTTTACAGTTTATAAGGCTGCATCTTCCTTAATCAAACACTGGACAAATTTATCTCTTGACCAATTTTAATTTTCCTTCCTCGGCTTATTGTTGTTGTAAATCCTCCTTCACAGACTGCGGCATTTTTACGAATACTGTGTATTATTTTAAGCTTGGACTAGACAGTCTGCAATGTACCAGATTTATCACAGTAGTTTATGCTGTCTTTTGTACCATATAACTCCAAATTAGACTCATTACAACATAAAGACCTTATTTAATCACTTAGTAATAAAATACATAAAAAATGGAATGTTACATACTGACAGATAATATCATAAAATATGCAGTGATCACTGGGTCATTTATTAAATGGCAATGCACATTATGGAAAAGGTCACATAAAGGAAGACCATACCAAAATATACTGTAACATAATAATAATACTAATGTTCCACATAAAACCAACATAATGCTTAACACGCATTTAATAAAAAAGTGCCTAGAATTAAGCCATACAGATGACCATACTGTATAAAAGGGCTACCTATATAAAGTATTGTATTAAATCTACATAAAGTGACCATTACTAAAAGAAACAAAGCATAGTGCTTGGAAAATATAGACCACAGTAAGATCCCTAATTGCCAACACGCGTTTCGTGTCTTCACACTTCCTCAGGGAGTATTTTTTTATCTTCTGTTCCTAGGTTTAAAGCTGTTTTAAAACCTCATTCACAGACTGCAGCAGGTTTGCTAATACTGTCTAGTACTTATTGCAAGACTGCCTTGTCTAAGTTTTCACTTTGCCAAATTTATCACAGTGGTTCATGCTGTCTTTTTTTAGTGTAACTTTTTATGTTTTTGCGTAAGGTTTTGGTGGTATTTATTTAACCCCTTACCGACATTTGCCGTACTCATACGGCAATGTCGGGTAGGGGTTCCCGCAAATTGCCGTATGAGTACGTCACGGCGATCTTGCGCGCTCACAACCGGAGCGCGCAAGATCGCGGCATGAAACCCAGCGGTATATTACCGCTGGCATCATGCCGCATCCCCCACGGCCGGAGTGCGCTCCGGCCGCGGGGGATTAACCCCCCCGATGTCGCGTCATCGCGGCTGCGGGCGGCAGGAGTGAGCTCCTGCTGCCCGCCGATCTCGGCGCAGTAACGGCGCTGACGCCGGTCATGAATCTCCTACCAACAGCCCGGACGCTGAATTGACAGCATCCGGGTTGTCTGGTGACGTCACGATGCCCACAATGCATTGTGGGCAACGTGACAGACAGTTGACATGGAGACCAGCATACAGCTAAAAGCTGTATGCTGATATCCTATTGCATGAAAGATATGAATATCTTTCATGCAATTCACCCCTGGGGGAAAGTGTAAAAAGAATGAAAAAGTTAAAAAAAAGTGTAAAAAAGTAAACACAAAACACAAAAAAAAAAAATAAAAACACCTACAGTGCCTTTTCCCCCTTTAAAAAACCGGCAATCGCCCTAAAAAAGATCAAAAATAAATAAAGTACCCATATTTGGTATCGCCGCGTGCGTAGCGACCCACCCTATAAATCTGTCATGTTAATTAACCCGTACGGTGAACGCCGTAAAAAAAAACCCCAAAAAAGTCACATAATATCGTTTTTTGTTCATCCCTCAGCAAATAAAATGGAGTAAAAAGTAATCAAAAAATCATATCAACATAAAAGTGATTCCAATTAAAACGTCAGTTCATCCCGAAAAAAAAAAGTCCTTACACATCTCTGTATACGGAAAAAATAAAAATTTCTGGATATTATAAGATAGAGATTCATAAATATTGTTTTACACAATAAAAACACTTTTTTTTCAAAAAATTGTGCTTTAAAAATAAAAAAACTAAAATAAATTGGGTATCACCGTAATCGTCTCAAACCACAGAGTAAAACTAACTTGTCACGGATACTGCACGGTGAACGCTATTAAAAAAATAAAAATAAAAACACTGCTAGGATTGCAGAAATTTTCTTCACCCTACCTTCCAAAAAAACAGATTTAAAAGCGATCAAAAAGTCTTGTCCCCCAAAAAATATTACCAATAAAAACGTCAACTCATCCCGAAAAAAAAAAAGTCCCTATACAGCTCCATAAACAGAAAAATAAAAAGATTATGGCTCTCAACTGCGGTGATGCAAAAACGTGTTTTCCTTTTCAAATAAATGTTTTTTTTATTGTGTAAAAGCAGTAAAACATTAAACAAATACACAAATGTGGTATTGCAGTAATCGTATCAACCTGCTGAGTAAAACTAGCATGTCATGTATACCGCACAGTGACCGCTGTAAAAAATAAAAAACACTACCAGGATTGCTGTTTTTTTGTACAAAATGCTTCACAAAAACCTTAATAAAAAGTGATCAAAGCATCATATGCCCCCCCGTAATGGTATCAATAAAAACATCAACTCATCTCGTAAAAAACAAGCAGACAAGCGGCTCCATATGCAAAAAATTAAGAAAGCTATGGCTGTCAGAATACGACAACTTAATAACGCAACTTTTTATAAAACTTGCTTCTATTGTGTAAAAGTAATAAAACATAAAAAACTATTAAAAATTTTATATCATTGTAATTGTACTGACCCCCATAGTAAAGTTATCACGTCATTTATCCCGTAAAGGCGGAATACTGTAAAAATGAAGCCCAAAAACAATGGCGGAAAATGCGTTTCCCCCCCCCCCATTTCCATGGCCCAATGCTACAAAAAAACTACGGGAAAACCTGTGCGCCCAAAATGCAAAATACACCCTTAGGTTTAGATCCCTGAGGGGTGTTTGAATCCAAAAATGGAGCAACTTCTGGAAGGTTTCACCTGTTTTAGTACTTTGGGGGCTTTTGGGGAAAGTGACATGGCCCACCAATATCTGTGCGCCAAAAGCCAAATAGCACTCCCCCCCTTGTACCCCCTGCCATGCGCCCAAACAGCAGTTTACAACCCACATGTAGGGTATTGCCGAACTTGGAAGAAATTGCGTAACACAATTTTGGGGCTTTTTTTTTCCAAGATTCCTTGTAAAAATTAAACATTTTCAGCTAAAATTGCAGATTATTGGAAAAAATATATTTTTTTTTATTTTTCAGAGCCCAACTAAAAAAAATTTGTGAAACGCCTGTGGGGTCGATATACTCACTACAACCTCTGGATATATTCCGTAAGGGGTGTAGTTTTCCCAAAATGGGGTCTTTTTAGGGGTATTTATTACGTTTTTGAACCTTAGGGTGTCAGCAAACCTGAAAAGGCCCCTAAATAAAATTGTAATGAAAATTAGGCCCCAGAGTCCACTAGGAGCTCATCATATTCTGGGCTTGTGGTTGACCAAATAATGCACTAGGGCCACATATGGGATATCTCTGAAAATGGCAGAATCTGGGGAATCAATATTAATTTGCATTTCCCTGATCACATTTACCGTATTCTTGTCAATAAAGCATAAAAAAATTTAAATCTGCAAAAAAAGTGAAATTTTGAAATTTCACTTCCCCTTTGCTTTAAAATTTCTGTGAAACACCTAATGGTTAATAAATTTCCTAAATTCGGTTTTGAATACTTTAAGGGGTGTAGTTTCTCAGATGAGGTCATTTAGGGGGTATCTAACATACCGGTCAATCAAAGTCACGTTAGAACTGGACCCGGTCCCTAAAAATATGTATATTGGCAAATTTTCTTGAAAATTTGAAAATTACCATATATACTCGAGTATAAGCCGAGTTTTTCAGCACAAAAAATTGCTGAAAAAACCCTCCCTCGGCTTATACTCGAGTCACTGTCGGCACCAGGCGCTGCGATGGCCCGAGTGCTGACAGGGACGCTTCAGTTATATGCGGCTCCTCACGGAGCGCATATAACTGGAGGCCGAGCACGCTGACAGTGTCCAGGCGCTGCGCTGGCCCGGCACTGTCCGTCATCTCTTCCCCTGCATGCGACTCCTCCGGAGCGCACACAGTGAAGAGATACCACTGCGGGGCACAGAGCGAGCGCTCCGTGCTCCGCAGTGGACTCCGGGCGGCCGCAAACTCTCCGGAGCGCCGCGGGCTGTCCGGAGCTCCCGGCACAGGCAGCGTGCATGGCCGATGACGTCACCCCGCCTGTTGCCGGGAAGAGCGCGCGGGACCGAACAGCGAGGAGGCCGGCCAGTAGGGAGACGGAGCAGCGGGGAGCCAGGTAAGTGATTTTTTTTTGTTTTTTAAAAAGTTGCCTACACCTGCCTATACCTGTCTAGTACTGCCTATTGCTGCCTATACTGCCTATAGCCTACCTATATCTGCCCAGTACTACCTATACCTGCCTAGTACTACCTATAAACCCGCCTAGTACTGCCTATAAGCCTACCTATACCTGCCTAGTACTGCCTAATACCTGCCTAGTACTGCCTATACCTGCCTAGTACTGCCCATACCTGCCTAGTACTGCCTATAAGCCTACCTAAACCTGCCTAGTACTACCTATACCTGCCTAGTACTGCCAATAAGCCACCCTATACCTGCCTAGTACTACCTATAGCCTACCTATAACCTGCCTAGTACTATGGGGGACATATAGCTGCCTATACCAGCCTATGGGGACATTAAATTGCCTATATCGCTTATGGGGGCCATTAAACTGCCTATGGGGACATTAAACTGCCTATACCTGCCTATGTAATTTTATTGGTATCTATTTTTATTTTTAAAATTCACCAGTAGCCGCTGCGTTTCTCACCCTAGGCTTATACTCGAGTCAATAAGCTTTCCCGTTTTTTTTGTGGCAAAAGTAGGTGCCTCGGCTTATACTCGGGTCGGCTTATACTCGAGTATATACGGTACTACTAAATTTATAAGCCCCCTAATGTCGTAAAAAAAAAAAAGACATTTAAAAAAATGATGCCAAACTACAGCAGACATATGGTAGATGCTAGTTATAAACTATTTTGAGTGGAATAACTATCTGTCTTACATGCAGAAATTTTTGAAGTTTGAAATTGGTAAATTTTTCACATTTTTCACCATAATTTGATATTTTTCACAAATAAACAATCATTTTTTGGACCAAAATTTCTTACTATCTTATAGCACAATGTGTCACGAGAAAACAATCTCTGAATCACATGGATAGGTTAAAGTGTCAAAAAGTTATTCTCACATAAAGTGACACATGACAGATTTCAAAAATGGGGCTCTGTCAGAGAGGCCAAAACTGGCTCCGGGGGTGAGGGGTTAATATAATTTTGTATACACAATTCTCCTGTTTTTTCCCATAGAAATCTTTTGTTAAAAATTCAATGCCCAGAGCCCCTTGGGCCACTGACCCAAAATAAAACCCACCAAAATACCTCAAACCAAGATATTTACTATAAGGTGTATTTCATATTTCTCTGTAAACCTGTTAAATGTCTGTTTTTGTAAATAATTATATAAATATACAATACATTGTCCTTTAGATCTGTCTGATTTATGATTCTTCTGGGATTCTTCTTAGAAATGCATTACTACAGTGACAAGTGGGTTTTACCAGTTGGCGGTGACCATATACAGTCTGACATTGTCCAATCAGTACTTACAATGCTGAGTCACCCCTTTGACAAATGGAATGATAAAAAAAAACAAAAAAAAAAAACAGACATGACAGGAGAAGTCACCGGTCCTCTTTAAAGGGGTGTCCAGGGACCTATTCATGCTCATTGGTCCGTCGGGGTATGAGTATATATAGAAGATGAGACTCATACATACCTCCCAGATGGTCTTCTTCACTTTTTGGCTGCCGTGAACGGACTTAAGTATCAGTCTTATTTTCTATATTTACTCATACCCCAATGGACCAACAAGCATGAATAGATCCCAGAACACCTCATTAATGTAATAGCTGGCTGCAGTGTTTTTGGCAATTTTTTTTTTTAAAGAATGTTGTTTTGTTTAAAAATGTTGTGTATGGAACCAACCTAAAAGATGTGAAATGAAAGTGCTTGTGATAAATATTGTTTTTTGATTCAAGGTGAAAGGTTAAAGCATATAGGATATGTAAAATCATATTTGTTTTATAGGAATCTGACACAGCACTTCTAATAAACGGGAACATTAAAATGAATGATTAGACTACTAAAGAAACTGAGATGAAGAATATCTATAAAATAGAAAAATAGACTTGGTGACTATTTTATGAAAATGTTTTAAATATTCATCTAATACATATGAAATTGCGAACACTGTAAATAAAAACTGCAAATATCCTACACTAGTGATTGCTCTGAATAATGATATCCAAGATTAAGTTGTTTTTCACATGCTATGCTTGGCAAGTGAATATATTAAAACTTAATCAGCAGTGTATACCGCAAAACAATTATTGTGCTGCAGCTTTGCATTCTGAATCTCAGAGAATCTCAGATAAAAGCTACATTGTTAAAAAAAATAATTTCAACATAATTTGTTAAATCAGCCTTTCAGTTTACATTTCTGTTTCTTACTCAAACATCCCTCCCCATTATTGATTGTATTTAACTTAATTTTGACAACAAAGACTCTTCACACATGTGGTATCCTAATTGATTCTTAGGTCTTGTTTAATGAAACAAGTTGTATGGTTAATCACTATCCATGCTGGAGCAGCATCTTGTTGGTTGTCTACAGGCAATCACATATGCTGTAATGGATGGGGGAAGTGGATCCTCTTGGTCACCATGAGAGATGACTTGCTGAACCATGCCACGGAGCGGAGTCTATGGGGCTCCCCAGTATTCACCAGAGCCCGCCGCAAAGTGAGGTAGACTTAGCTAGGGGGGACTCCCAGGTGGCCAGCCCTGACTTGGCTGTTCGCGATGGCAGCAGAGATGCTGGCATGGTACAGGAGGAGCTGGAAGAGACTTGGTTGGTGGGCAGGCAGAAAGGACATGTCACGCCGCAGGCAAAATGTGGTCAGGTCACTCATGGTAAAGTCATGGCAGGCGGCAGGAAGAGAGTAGTCATGTCACAGGCACAAGTCAGAATAACAAAACGACAGTTACAAAGCTCAGGATGCATATTACTACACTGGCGAGGAGCTAATAAAGGGTCCAGTGCCCGCTGATGGATAATCAGCGACGCAATGGCCCTTAAAATTTCAGAGTCATCGGCGCACCCTAGAAAGAGGGTACGCGCACTGACCAAAGTCAGCAAGGGGGAATGGAGCAGGAGTGGTGATAGGTGAGTGACAAGCGGACCGGGAAGTAGGAACTAGAACGCATCCACGGTCCAGAGCAGGAACCATGGAGCACATTGTGACACACACTGCATTAATTATATCAGTTACGCACTATTAAACAATACACAATATTATTTACAAGTGGTTTTACTCTCATATTGAGCATTTTTTTGATGCTCTATCCCCATGTTAACAGCAAAAGATGAAAAAGATCAAAAACCCTGTTACTTAATGTGCTTGGTCTATATTTCGCAATCCTGGTTTGTTAACCTAAAGGAATGTCATCTATATTATCAGCTGTCTTATTTGCTAACTAAAATATTTACTGAACCATTTTTTTTAAAGTTATTTTCTTCTGATTGTATAGTTTTAATTTTGTGTACGTTTAATTTTCTGTGTATGTTTATGGGGGTAGCCATGTTGCCTGAGCTATTGATCTAAAACCTCAGTCATAAAATGATCTATTGACTTTTACAAGAGTACCCTGCTCACAAGGGTTTACAGTTAGAAAGTGTGTGATCGCCTCCAGCTTTAAAATAGAGGTGTTAAACTTCAATGTATTCCTACCTCTGATGAGGATGAGAGGACTGCTGAGACATGATCTCTACAGAACAGAAAGTGTCAGACATCTGTGAGGCTTAGTGAACAGTGGGATAGGTAGGTAGATAGATGTATACACCGTGCTCTGCAGAAATTAGCGTACCCCCTTTGAAAAGTAAGATTTCATTTAATATCTCAGTAAAACACGAGAACAATTTCTAAAATGTTGACATGACTGAGTTTCATAAAACATTTTTAACCCATAATATGAAAGTAAGATTGACAATATAATTTGGATTACAAAATCTTTAGTTTTAGTCAAATTAGTCAATGAATAGACCCCACATCAAAAACTACTACTTCTAGTATTTTGTATGACCTCCATGATTAAGGACAGCACAAAGTCTTTGAGACATGGAATGAACAAGTTGGTGACCTATTGTAACATCCATCTTTTTCCATTCTTCATGAACGACCTCTTCTAGAGCCTGCATGATGGATTGAGAGTGATGCTCAACTTGTCTCTTCAAAATTAACCAAAGGTGATTAACCCCTTAAGGACCCTGGACGTATGAGTACGTCCCAGGGTCCATAAGGGGCTTTGCAGAGGGATCGCTCCGTGATACCCCCCACCCCCGCACAGCCGGCGGGTGTTATCGGCTAATCACCGCTAACACCCAGCCGTTACAGCGCGAACGGTCAGCGTCGCCCGCCCTGTTTAACCCTTCAGATGCCGCAGCAAATATGGCCGCGGCGTCTGAATGAATTAAGGTTAAGATCTTGAGGGTGATCGGCACCGTCGCAGCATAGCTGCAGCGATCCGACCCCCGGACATGGCAGCGGGGAACCTTGGGAAGGCTCCTGTCACTTCCATGTCCTGGTTTAACCCACCTCCGTCCGCAGACAGGAAGTGGGAAACCGCCATCTTGATACAGTCTAATGCATTGCCTATGCAATGCATTAGACTGTATTGACAATCGCGCCACCTAGTGGTCAAGCACCATAGGTGGCCTCAATGTTAAAGTTAAAAAAAATAAATAAAGTTTTACAGTACAAAAAAAAAGTATTAAAAGTTCAAATCACCCCTTTTCCCCATTTTACAAATAAAAACAATAAAATAATAAGAAAGTTACACATATTTGGTGTCGCCGCGTCCGAAAAAGTCCGATCTATAAAAATATAACATCATTTATCCCGTGTGCTGAACACCATAGAAGAAAAAAATTCCAAACGGCAAAATTGCGTTTTTTGGTCATTTTACGTCAAGTAAAAAAAGTAAAAAAAGTGATTAAAAAAAAGTCGCATGCATTCCAAACTGCTAGCGATAAAAAGTACACTTCGGCCCGCAAAAAATGCACCCTCACTTACGTCCATAGGTGTTAGTACAAAAAAGTTATTGGTCGCACAAACTGGCGCTGCGGCGCAAATTTTAAAAATAGAAAAAGTTTGGAATTTTTTTACGGTACCAAAACATAACGGAAACCCTACATGCTTGGTATTGCCGGATGTGAATCAACCTGTAGAATACAGATAACACATTGTATTGACCGAAGATTGAACGCCGTAAAAGCAAACCCCTGCAAACATGGCGAAAATACGTATTTTTTTCACAATTTGTCCCACTTGAAATTTTTTTGCGGTTTCCCAGTATATTCTATAGTATAGTGCATAACACCATTAGAAAGTACAGCTTGTCCCGCAAAATAAAAGCCCTCAGATGTCTTTGTAGGTGGAAAAATAAAAAAGTTATGGCTCTGGGAAGATGAGGAGGGAAAAACAAACGTGTCAACAACAAAAAACGCCGGGTCCTTAAGGGGTTAAATGGGTTCAGATCAGGAGACTTACCCTTTTTTTCTTCTTCAGAAGTGCAGCAGTGGCCTTAGATGTGTGTTTTGGATTATTGTCATGTTGGGAAAAAACTGTTGGCTTGGTCTTCTTTTTCAGTATAGAGCTAAACATCATGAATTCATGATACCATTAATGAAATGTAGCTCTTCAACACCAGCAGCCCTACGTAGAGCTAATGTCACCGCCATTTTTCACTGTACTCCTCACCTTTGCTACACCATGCAGTTTTGAAGCTGTCCATTTTTTAAAACATTTATTTTAGTCTCATTACTCCGATGTATAGTGTCCCAGTAGTCCCAAGATTGGCAATTGTTCAAGTGTTCATTAAGATACTTAAAAATCTTACTTTTTAGGTGGGTGTACGTTATGCTAAGCCTTGTACATACAGTACACACAGTCTGTGTGCATCTATCTATCCTGTTTCCCCGAAAATAAGACAGTGTCTTATATTATTTTTTACTCCTAAAGACGAGCTAAGACTAATTTTTAGGGGATGTCTTATTTTTCCGTGAACAAGAATTCACATTTATTGTTGAACAAAACATCAATATGTATTAGGCTATGTTCACACGGGATAACTGCGAGACGTAATTATGTTCCGCAATTACGGCGTGTGGCCGGGAGCGGGGGAGTGAGCGGGGGGCCGGCACCTCGCCGGCCCATAGACAATCATTACCAGCGGAGCGTATACGCGCCGCTGGTAATTCACATGTCACTTATCTCCCCACCTGGCGGATTCGCCGAGCAGGGAGAGGAGACGTAATCCATAGTTCTCTATGAGAACTGTGGATTACCGTAATGAATGGGCCGTTTTCAGCCCGTAATTTGCGCACTTCGGCGCGTAATTACAGACTGAAATACGGGCCATTTTAAGCCGTGTGAACATGGCCTTAATATACTGTAGTGATTTCATCACAAACATCAGCATAAGCATCCTGCATAAAAAAGCCTCTGTCTTATTTTTGGTGGATGTCTTAGTTTTGGGGAAACAGGGTATCTATAAATATATACTAGAGCATCTCAAAAAAAATTACAATATCATTGAAAATTAAAGGGGTTCTCCAGGACTATCATTTTATTTGTTATAGGGCTCCCAAATGTATTATATTAAACCTTGTAATTTATGCTGTAATTAGTCTATATAATATATAGGTTTCTCTATTTGACTTAAATTATTGATATCAGTTATCTTTTTGTGTTTTATATATATATATATATATATATATATATATATATATATATATAAATATATATATATATATATATATAAATGTTTCAAAATGCTAATTGAATTAATGATGTATGAAAAATAACAGCATGTGACTATAGTGAATCAGTGAAAAATGCATGCATACATCATGTAAAATAATCAGTATGATAATGTATTTTTAGTAAGAAAAACATATATGGGATCATTACGGGGCCAGGGATTCATTTATCTGCGGTGCGTGTGCCTGTGTATTTGTGTGTATACACGTACACACTTGTGTAGACAAAATTATTAAAGAAAGAAAAACCCACAAAACGGTTACTGAAATAACTTGAAACTACCAAAAGTAGCAGTTAAATTAGCTGAAAATCAACTTATGAAAATCAGTCATTGCTTTTGAATTCTAAAAAACAAACAGGGGAAACCGGCCTAGACATGAATGATGGTTCCCTTAACTTAATATTTAGTTTTACAACCTTTTGTGGCAATCACTGCCAAAAATTAAAAATGTATAAGGCTTTGTTCACACGGCTTAAAATGGGACGTATCTCACCCCTTATTTCACGCCGTGTTGCGCTAGATACGGGACGAGATACGTCCCAGGCATTACGGTAATCCACAGTTCTCATAGAGAGCTATGGGTTACATCTCCTCTCCCTGCTCGTACAATATAGCGAGCGGGGAGAGAAGTGACATGTCAATTATTCACGGAAATACATCCCCGCAATTACACCGTGTGAACATAGCCTAACTCTTAATGAGACTTCTGCTCCTGTCCACAGGTATGAATAAACCTCTAGCTGTCTCAGGTGTGAAGGATGCCTGCTCCAGACTGCATGTTTCAGCTCCTTCCACAGATGTTCAGTTTCACTTTTTTGATTGTGCGATCAGACACTGATGTACTTTGACCTTGGAGTTCCCTCTAATCTCTTTGGAGGTTGTTTTGGGCTCTCTGATCACCACTCGTATTATCCATCTCTTCAATTTGTTATTAAAAGGGTTTTCTCACAATGCTGTTTTACAGAGTCACAGACTGCGTCATATTCACACTCCCTGGTCAGGCTGTGAGTGGCTCTATAGCAGTGATATTTAACTCTTATATAACAAGCTAAGCCATTACAGAGACATAAGTGCAGGAGATTTGATCTTTAAGTAAACTAAGCTACGGATCTCTGAGAAGTGAAAACAATTGCTTATCAAAAGCAAACAAGCTAACCTTGTGAGATATTCTGCTCTTTCTGTCCATGGTGACATCACTCCTTGCTCTCTGTTTAACCCAAATCATGTGGGATTGTTTTTTAATTTTTTTTTTAGCCTAACATTATTTTTTCTCCTTATTTACCTAGAAATCTGTATATTATTCTCCGCACATCACGTTAATTTGCTCTTTACCTTTTTGATTGTATCACATTTCCGGTCCCGAATCTCTCGACTCTTTAAGATACATATTTTTTGGGGGGTGAAAGTGTCAGTCACTGTTTTTTGCTTTCTATAATCCTGTGACACAAGGACAGTAGCGGCTGTAAGCAGTGTTTTTATATACTCAGATATTACATAATTATTCAATTATGTTTTTTTTTTATCTTTTAAAAATTGCAGGATATTTTGTCAACAATTATTGCAGATAACAGGATACATTATGGAATGGAGAATAGGTACTGTTTGTGCATTGTGCCTTCACTGTCATCTTTCAGTGCTATTAGAATTGTAATTTATTCTACAAATTATATTTGATGGCTGGCAGAGTTCATGTTTCAGAGGAGTGCCTTAGGATGATGATGATTGCTTATTTACATGCAATTACAGTTTCAGGTTATTTAGATGTTTGTTGCTCTCTCTCTCTCTCTGCTCATGTTTTTGATGCAAAGGGTTTAATGTGTGTACCAGTTGAATATTATTAATTTTCAAAAAAAATGTGTTACTCTGTGTAAGTATAATACATCTTTCCTGTTGCAGTTGTATATATCTAGATACTTGCAAGAGATCTTATTAATATTTTCTTAACTAGCTCAGTAAATCAATTTGTATTAGAATATAATACAGACTTTCTACAGGGGTTTTCTCATCAGGATGTTTAACAGAGCCTGCTGTTCACAGCCACCTTTAGGTTCACACTTCCTGGTTAGACTGTGGGTGGTTCTGCAGCAGTGATTAGCATATCACCTCTGCTATTCCTAGCTGAGCCTATTAGAAGGACATTGGGGATGAAGGGCTTATAATAGCAGGGTAGGAGACTACAGAGCTCTAGGGGATTAAAGTTTGTCAGTATGAAAGATAAATGAGCTCCTGTGCTGATGCTACTACACAGCAGGGAGTGATGTCACTATCATAGTACAGGACTCTAGAGCCTGAAAGAGCAGAACAAGGTAGTCGGTAACCTAGGGAAGTTTGTGTACACAAGCAGGAGATGAGAACTGTCCTAGCGCTGAAAAGAAGCAAAATCAGAACAGCAATGTATTTGGTAATAGTCTTTACCTCTAACTACATGTTTAAAGCTTATCATTTGGATGAGAAAACCCCTTTAAGTAAATTTACTCAGTAATACTGCTTAAGAATTATGTTCCTTTCTAATGCTGAGTGCATTAAAATATCTACTTGCAAAATCTGTAAGTAAGGTTAAGTAAGCATTATGGCTTTTGTTTGTAACGAATGTTAATGAATCTGGTTGGATTTAATGCGGTTCATGTAAAATTTCTGACTGGATTCTGGTATTCAGTTATCACTTAAACATGCACCATGTATGAGTGAGTGCATGACTTGATTTTTGGCATCAAAAGGCAAGTGAAACTAGGCAGAAAGAAAGTAGTCTTTAATATATTAAATATTTACTTGCATTGAAACTGTATTTACTGTTTTCTTTTAATTGCGTTACAACATAAAGTTGCATATGTACAGTACATTAACTCTATTAGCCCTGAATGACATATTTTTATATATTGTCGCTTAAAGGGATTATACCACAAAGTCATTTAATACCTGGTTTGTTCTGCATCAGCTTTTTCAGAGTGTTCAAAAGGGGGCCTGGGCGCGTGTCTGATCTTTTTGAATTGCATTCCATGTCACTCAACAGGCTTCAACTCAAAATGCATTTCACCACAGTGTGCTCACTCTAGTCAAACAAAGGTCTGTTTATGTAAAGCGCTGTGAGTAGCTACAATGTAGCTGAGTGGTTAGCACTTCTGCATTTCAGCATAAGGGTCCTAGGTTCAAATCCCTGCAGAATTCACATAGTTTAATTGAGGTTTCTTTTTTTTTTTCTTTTATTTGTTTGCACCGTTTGACTAATTGCTAAAGAGGATAGGAGTAGAATGACAGCACCTGGGGTTGAAAACTCGGTGTGTGTGTGTGTGATTTCAAAGCAGAGAAGAGACTGACAGTAGCTGCGTGAGCAGAGAGGTGATGTCTGAGCATGTCCGACCAGCACAGAGGAGCTCTCATTACAGGTCATATCTCTTGGAGATGAGCTGTACACTATGGATCACTAAGGGAGCAGCTAAAACAAAAATGATACAGAATTTTTACTAATAAAAATTGGTGAAAATGTTTATTATTTAATTTGCAAGTTTCCCACATCATTTTACTTTGAGGTAAAACCACTTTAAACATGACAATATGATGTCACCTGTATAAAATAATTAGAAGTACAGACCTGCTGCAGAGGTAAAAGGATTGTAAAATGGTACATATTAGATTTTACACTTGTCAACTGCCTTATTTACTTCTAGACTAGAATATTTTCTTTCTCATCTCCCAAGGAATTTTGATAAGATTAAAATTTAAATAAGCAATGAGACATGAGGTGCCAGAATTCATAACATTTTACTTTCATAATAAGGATAAACAATAATCTGCTCAAACCAACAAGGATCCATTACATGGCTTTTATAATAAAACTGCAATGAAGCTTCACAATACAATGGTAACATTGTGTAATACTCTTATTTCCTAACCATATGGCACAGGGTTACAGGATGTTTTTCTTGTACTAATATTGCCGGCTTTATTATTATATTTGAGAACACTGCTTTAAAAACCAGTAGTAAATTAGAATTTGTGATTGAGTGCTCAGTACTCAACCCATGTACATAATTAGCCATAGCAGTGGATAGCTAGGACTGATTTCCACAAAAGCAAATGGATAAACCATAAAATACTCCTTTGTTTAAGAGAAAAGTAGCCACAAGGTAAACGATATCCCTGCAGATTTGAGCTAGGGCAAATAAGGCTATGTTCAATTGTGTGTCCAAATTCGTATTGGAAATGTCCATTGCAGAGTCCGTAATCTTTGACGTGAAAATAGCATTTAGAGCTCTTTGTTTTTACCTCTCAACAGCACAAACACCTTGGATCAACTCTATGAACCCTTTTATTGCTCAGTGTGTTCTGTCGAGGGCTGTGGAGTCGGTAAGCCAAAGCGCCGACTCTTCAATTTCTCTGACTCCAACTCTAAACTCCGACTCCCACTCACTCTAATAGGCGGGTTTAAGTGAAAACTTTATGTGTAATACAG